>JAVXUP010003068.1:0-89088 GCA_033070095.1 Escallonia herrerae | reverse complement strand
AAAGTATAGAAATTTAAATCAGAAATTAAAGGCATTAAAACTATTTTTATATTATTCATTTTACTAAAAACAATGCGATGCGAAAACTGTAGTAAATCAACTCTAAAATTTACGAAACTGAAACTGAGTTGTCTTTGTGATACAAGAACATTATTGAAAAATTTTCCAAAACATTCTAAAGACTCAAAAGAATTTTATATGTCTGAATTTCAAAAATATTAAAACTATATACGTTATCAAAAAAATATATAAATTTTAACAGTAATTTTAGTAATGCGCTATGATTCTTCCTGTAAAGTTTCAAAAATTTTCGACAAGTGTACGATATCTAACAGCCACGTGGTACAACTATGCAAGCACAGTGCACCACTCCACTGCAAACCCAGCACTGTTCATTCATCTTTTTCTTCCCTCTCTCTGTAAGAAAAGCCACTATTTGCCTTTACACGGACCCTCTTCAAGGCTGCCCCTTTTCTCTTTTTTCACTCACTCTACCATCAAAACATTGCCATGACTCACAACACACAATCATATACAAAACTCATAACCCATTTGAAGCCATACCCACTGCACTCACCTCACATCTGTTGAGTAGCCTTGCTTTCCCCTTCCATTTCTCAAACACACACACACATAACATACCTATACTCATGGCTCTTTCACACAACTAGGAACTGGCCATTTCACTTCATCCACAGACACAACACAACCATTATACTGCCTCACGGCATTGGCCATTTCATGCTTCATAACAACCACACTTGCAATTTAGGTGTAGTTACCATCAGTACCAAATTTTAACGCCCTACTTTTCTGAAACGCACATGAACACAAAACATTTACACGCACATTAAAACCCCATTTATACACACTGTCATAGATTTGCACATTCACACAACTCCTATTCACATTCACCCACTGGCCCCTACTCACCCACACACACTAACCCAGTTTGCATACCTACAATTTACTACAAACCCACCTCAATAGTGCTGCCCTACAATGGTCTCCCTTCCCCTTCTCCCTCACTCACACAAGCCACAAGAATACACAAAGGAACACCAAAAATAAACACAGCCCCATACTCTCATCATACCCACGCAAAACAACTTGCACACAGCCGTGCATCACGCACTATGCCTGCTTCATTTCATTGCTCATCTCAGTAGGACCATGGCTTCCCCGGAACACAAACCACGGTAGCCGTGGCTACCCACATCCCTAAACTTTTTCCCTTCACAACCACAACGGATATATGTCACTCTACACAACTCTCTAAATACACCCAAAAACTGAAATTGTAACAATGAAAAACTTACCTAGAATTTAAGCTTGGATCGCCGGAGTCCCGTATTGGCAGGCCTCCTCTCTCTCTCTCTCTCTCTCTCTCTCTCGTGTTAGTGTGTACGGCAGCTTGAATGGGAGGAGGGTGGCTACCATAGAAGGTTATACATATATATGATATGAAACCCTAGTTAGACAAAGAAAAGAAAACCCCAGCCCCTTCATTTGTCGCTAATTCTTCTTATCCAAACTTACTATTACGAAAATGGTCCAATGATAGAATATTTATGACAAATTATGCGCCAGAAAAATTATTAACGGCTTGTTATGCTATCTCTTTTGACAAAATGTCACTATTAAGTATACACTACAAAAGAAAACCTCATTGTCATTAAAAGTATGTCGACTGTTAAGAAAAATATAATTCGTCGATAAAAATACACGCCAAAGCCCAAAAATTTATAGGTTTATGCTAATTATCACTAAATACATCGATCAATATCATTCATTGTTAAATTATAACTTATAGTTTTCAAAAATTTTGTCGTTAAAGAGAGTCGTTAAAATTTCAATCACGTTAATCGTTAAACATTTAGTCGCCGCTAAAAGTTGTTAAAAAAATATCGACACTAAGAAAAATGTATTCGCTACTAAAAATTTTAAATAATTTCAAAAAAGTATCGGGGTGTTACAGTTTTCTTGTTTTTTCAGATCTTAGCCAAGAGGATGAACTTTTCACTGTCATCTGGAATTTTTAGACTTGCAATAGGTGGCCCTTCGGTACACAGTGTGGTGGGGTGGCCAAGGTGAGGACATAAACGGCATAGTGCTGCTACAGTCTCAAATTAAAGGCTCTGTACCATGCTTTCCAATCTGCACCAACTTAACAAGGGGTTTTTGTGTGTCTATTTGAACACAAATTCTTGCAAATCTTCCATGGCAGATCCGAGGCTCATTCACCTTGATTTTAGGGCAGTGTTAGAGGCTCATTCACCTTGATTTTGATTTTGAGATAGGATTAACTTTCTTTCTTATGCCGTCACGAGACAAATTACTTGTAGTCGAGGGAAGCTCGTCGTTGGGTGTGCCAATGAGAGTTTAGGGTTCTAAGAGAGGAAGAGAGGTAGGAGAGCAATGGGGGTTTAGGGTTTTGGTAAGGGAATGGACTAATTTGCCCGTGCCAAAAAGGTATGTACAGTGCACATGTGAACTTAACGTCCGAATTTCAACATCCATCCACTTTTCGAGTTATTTGGAATGGTTTTGTCAACTTCAAGGAATACTATTACTAAAGTTGTAAACACAGGGAGCAAAGTGCAAATACGTGTAAATCTCAGGGGACAATTTTATCATTAACTCTAGATAAAAAAAAGTCAACGATCAGGAGTTTTTGCAATTTGGTTCAAGGGTGCAACTTGGGTCGGGTAACCCGTGGACAATCCGTAGAAATATGGGCATGAACTTAATTTTATAGTGGCCGTTGTGGACATGGGCTCAAAATTTTGAGCCCGTAAAAAATATGGGCTGAGTATAGGCAAAGTTTACTACAAGCCTGTTTAGCCCCTATGATGACCAACCCGTTTAACTATATATATATATATATATATATATATATATATAGGGAGCTGATCCATTGATAGCGCTAGCAAAATATAAGAAGTTGCTAGCGCGATCTGGCCGTCCATGAGTGATCTATGGATGGTCTAGATATTTTTTTTGCTTTGTTTTTAAGTACTTCCGCTACATAATGTAGCGGTCAATTTTTTGACAAAAATATCCTCCAACTCCGTCCGTTATACTATGTAGCGGACAGAGGTAATATTTTTTTCTGACTTTTTCTCTTTCCTTCTCTGACCATTTTTTTCTGACTCTCTCTCTCTCTCTCTCTCTTCTGACTCTCTCTTTCTGTTCAAAACCTTAAACCACATCCACGAGCAACTTTACCGGCAGCACCGCCGAGTGCTCATCATCGCCGCCCACCTTCCCATGGTCACCATTACCCGCCTTTTCCATCATCACTACCTCCGTCATCAATGTCACTCGCTTTCCACACCTTTCTCCATCATCGCCATAGCTGTTGTGTTAATAGAAAGAATCAAGATTGGTGGTGGCAGCGTGAAACGGAAGAACCACCACAACCAAGAAGCCAACAATGATTCATCCCAGGCAGTGTCTCCATCACCCACAACCACCACAACTCTGCCACCGCCGCTGAACCCATCACCACCACCATCCAAACCTCTGTATCCCCCAACCACCATGTGACCCTTTGCCACCCCCAAACCTCGACGCAAGAGAAATCATGGATCTGACCATACGTGAATCTCTAAGTCCAATCAAAATGGAACAAAATCTGGAGAAAAATTAATGAAAAAAGACGCAGCAGTGCCCAATATGCTGAGGCTACAGCGACAGCGGCGCCGAGGCTACGGTTGCAATGTCGAGGCTGCTGTGGTGAACCTTGTCACTCTCTCTCTAAAGGTGCTAGTGATGATGATGGATATGGAGGCTGGGGAGGCAAAGAAGAAGAACATGTAGTTCAGAAGAGGAGGGAGAGAGAGATGAACAAGAGATGGTTTTTTTTCTCTAGAGAGAGAGTGTGTGTGAGAATTGATGTGGGGTTGGCAGACTGGCAGACTGTCTGTCTGTTATAAAATATGGTCCGCTACATTATGTAGTGGACGATATTTTAGAAAAGGCACTTGGAGATTGAGGCGTATATTCGTTAAAAATATTATCCGCTATATTATGTAACGGACGTACTTAAAACAACGCAAAAAAAAATCTAGACCGTCAACAGATAGCGCGTGGACGGCTAGATCGCGCTAGCAACTTCTCCTATTTTGCTAGCGCTATCAATGGATCAGCTCCCATATATATATATATATATATATATATATATATATATATATATATATATATATATATATATATATATATATATGGGAGCTGATTCGTTACTTACGCTGACAACTTGGGCTAAGTTACCAGCGCGATCCGGCCGTCCATCCTTTAAGGATAGACAACCCAGATCTTTTCTTTTAAAAAAAATGAGACTGTCCTCTACATAGTCTAGCGGATGGTATATTTTATGAAAATGCCCCTTCTATCTCATCCTACATGGCAGACGACTTTTTGACCCGTAAACCTTTTAACAGATTAGTTAGTCAAAAACTTGTCCGCCACACAATGTGGCGGACGGCTTTTAGCTAACACATGTTGTAACATTCTGAAATTTTTTAGAACGTTAGATAATCGATCGATCATTCACTGAACAATATAATCCTCAAAACTTAATCAAATAATACAAAAACTTTCAGAGCGACTAAACATCCATCAAAGTATTTTCTCTCAGTGTACAATCATATCTAAAAACTAATTTAAACCTGAATAATAAACTATCAAAGTCACCCACACACAGGGGTTCTAACAATCAATACCAAGATTAGTTCCTTTTCTTTCGCTCGCTCTGCTCTAATCCTTATTCGGATAACTTAATGTTGGCTATGACCTGTAGAAAGGAAGTCAAAGGAGAGTGAGCTTTCGAGAGCTCAATAAGGTCGATCAAAGACTTAAAATAACAAAACGATTCGGACGAGTTTTCATATAGAGTCAAACAAAACTTTTTAAGAGTATTTTCAATAAAAAGACAGCATTTCGACACAGATGAACAATACAAATAATTTTACATTCGAGTCGAATAACATCTTTTTGAATGATTACATTGAACATGAGTAGTACGCTGTAGCAAAGCCATCACAGCAGTGCTCAATACGCTTTATGTATGCATATGTATACTGACTAGTCCATCTAGGTACTAGTTTAACCCATCCAACAGACCATCCTTATAATGCCAACAATGCAGACCATCCTTATGGCTCCCAGATTACTAACTCATGTCAACATTGAGAAGCAATAACTATAATTCAAAACATTTTATGATAATTGAATGAATAGAACACTTGAGAATAAACAAAGAATTGCAAACGATCACTTAAGGTTCAAGTTAAGGTCTCACTAGCAAAATCCAAATATTTTTAGAAAATTTTATAAAACAATAGTTCAATAAAATTCTGCAAAACCATTAAGATTAAAACATATGGATTCAGATGATGAGTAGGGTTCAGAGAGAAAATCCTTACCTCGGTCCAAGTTAAGCAATGCTACCAAACCTCGATCGAAATTCTCTGAATAAATCTATATTGACAATCCATTTGTTAGAATACAATCTATACTAATATACTATAACCTACTATTCACTATCCAAATGATGCTCACTTTCAACTCCAAAATTACTCAACTCAAAGCGCGCCTCACATGCGGCCAACCTAGCTGAGAACTCGGTACGCTCTTTAATTCATAACAGTATTCCAAATTTCTTAATAAATTACAATAAAACACTTTTATAGCTTAAAAACATTATTAAAATTCAAAATATGCATTTTCTGAAATTTTGAATATTTTTGAATAAAAATAATTTCTTTAAATACGATAAAAACTCAATCATAGCCAAATTACTTCCAGCTGCAAAAGAAGTCCCTTAATTTTTATAAGAACTTTTATATATATATATATATATATATATATATATATATATATATAATTATAGAAATTAAAATTAGAATTTAAAAGGTATAAGAACTATTTTAAATTTTTCGTTTTGCCAAAACCAATGCGATATGAAACCATAACTCCAAAAAAATATCAAATTCTAAGTCTTATTTATACAATAGAGACATTATTCTAATTTTTCTCAAAACATTTTCAGGGTTTAAAGGCTCCAAAAGAATTTTTCAAATCTGAAATTACAGAAAATACTAAAAATTCATACGATCTCAGAAAGTTATAAAATTTTGTCAAGAATTCTAATATGGTCTACGCATTATACTATAAATTTTCACGTGCTAATGATAAGCGTGCACTAACATATGCACGTGCCGAACTTAACACTAACCCGGTACGCGATCCGCATTTCTGTTCTTCTTCCTTAAATCTCTATACTCATAGACCCGCGTCAACCCAAGCCTTATTCTCACAACCTCACCAACCAACAACCTGCAACTCCCTCTTGATGGACAGTCACAACACCTTCACTTATACACACAGAATACATACCATACCATATAACCCACCAATACACACACTCACACACCTATATACACACAAACATGCACACAACATATAACACACACTTGTATACACACCCAAAAACACACGCACACAGCTGCCTTTTGGCAGCTACACACACACATATATGGGCACATAAACACACATCATGCACACAACTCTCACACACACACATAGCTGCATAGCAGCTTCACTCACACACAAAAATGCACACACGCATCACACAAAAATGCACACACACAGCACACAAAATGCACACTCGCAGCACACAAAAACGCACACACGCAGCACATACAAGCGCACATACACCTATTACATATACACCATAATCACGCAATACACATACACCTAAGCACCCGTATACACACACTCAACACATATCCATACAATTGGGTTAAAAAAAACACACACACACACACACACATACACTACTCACAGGCACACAACAACACCCCAACGCACACTGCTCTTACCCTTCACAGACCCACACCTAGATTCTCACAAACCCACAAATTCACACACCCTCACAGCCTTTCTCTCTCTCTCTAGATCGCATACCACAGCCCCGTTGTGGCTATTTTCTCTCTCTAAAACCAGCCCTTCACGATTGTTCTTTGATGATGTCGTAACATCAGTTGATAGTAGCCATGGCACTCCGTTCTTGTCCCTTCCATTCAAGCATAAATGCACCCACAACAAACACACATATGTTGTATACACAATACGCACACATCTCCTCTCACACCCACTGCCTCACGGCAGTGGGTCTTCTCTCTTTTATTTGTTTCACCCACTCGTGCATTCATCAACCACAATTACACATATGTTACAACCCATGGCAGCCCATGGCGGCACAACCTCTCCCTTCTCTCACGGCAGGTTACACCCTCTCCCTTTACTCATGATACACACACATATTCCCATAAACACATAGTCGTAACCCACTGTATATACACCCTACAATTTACACTAACACAAAAGATTCTCACGTTTCTCTCATGCTATGTCACTCCCCAAAACCCACGGCAATTTACTCTCACGGCTATATATATATATATATATATATATATATATATATATATATATATATATATATATATATATATATATATATTCAGCCCCTCACTCCTATAATTCATGAAACAAATTAGGGGAAAAAGGTGGGAAATTATACTTACCGGAATATGGACCCTTCGCCGGATTTTGAGACAACTCATTCCCTTTTTCCTCTCTCAGTACTCTCTTCCTCTCTCAGCCGTTTCCAGAAGGTACGGGCAATTCTAGGGTCGGCTGACCCTAATAGTCACACACACACACACACACACACACACACATATATATATATAAGCAACCCTAGTTCTAAACTCTTCTAAAAGTCCCATAAATTCGTTAGTTATTTCAATTTTTGCCCAAAGCTTTTTATTATTGTGAAAAGGCCCGCAATAATTATTTATGATAGATTAGTGCACTAAAAGAAAATTTTAACGGGTATGACATAACCCGCTACACTAGTTGTCATTAAAAGTTACAGGTAGAATTCGGCCACGCTAATCGTCGCTAAAAATCTAAATAACTATTTTTTTATAACTATTATCATTAAATCATAAGCTTAATTATAGTTTCTAAACATTATCACTAAAGATAACAAAATTTGATGCTCACCAATTTGTCACTAAAACTCGCTAATCAGTACACCTACGCTAAAAATTTTGCCCTTAAAAATTTTAGATTAAACCGTTAAAAATTATTTTAGGGTTCGGGGTTTTACACATGTCATATCCTGTCCCCCCACAACTGTTATTTTGTCTTTACCACACCGTCCGCTACATTATGAAGCGGACGGTCTATGTATGTATATATATATATATATATATATATATATATATATATATATATATATATATATATACATATACAAAAATCCTAATTTTGAAAGTCTTCTCCTTTCTTTCTTCTTTCTAATATTTTTAGGGGCGTTGTCAAGCAGATCTGCGCAATTTCTTCCCAAGAACTCCTTTAATCGTCTAATTAATCACGTAAGTTCACAAATCAATTCTTTATTTGTGTATAATCTAGAGTTTGTGAGTATTGCGCATGATTTTGATTATGTATTATGCATGTGCTGGCATTGGCAATTTTAAGATTTTGCATATGTATATATGCATTTATTATGCATGTGCTAGTGTTGGTAATTTGCCAGCGCTTGATAAAAACTTTCAAACTTGATGTTTTTTCATAATTTCAGTCACAACAAATAGACTCTAACCCTGGACCAAAAGATCCCTCTGTATTATATGACCAAGAAAATCATATTAGTACATCTAGCTGGAATGGACAAGTAAGATACTTATTTTCTGTTTATTTTCTAATTCTCACGAACATTGTATACCGTTTGCTTTACTTAAATTGTATTTATTAATTAGTAAGTAAGAGCACCCCTCATCACAGTAGAAGTTAGCGAACAATTTAGAAACTTGAAACTGAACAAATTTCAGAAAAAATTGCTGCGTAGAATTGGATTTTGGGTTTTTACGCATGGGAATATCTTTCAACAAATTAACCAAAACTTAATAGGTGGCCTTCTTGAAAGGTGGAGAAGTGAAACAAATACGTTTCGCTTTTCTCTTGGAGAGATGACAATAACCTTAGAAGATGTAAGGTTCATCTTAGAGTTACCGGTGACAGGACAACTGGTAAGTGCTCCTCCGTCGAAAGTATCAAATAAGAGAGCTACTGGAAACTTCTTTACTTCGATACCTGAGAATGTATTTAGCACTGGTGGGATAAAGTTGAAGTGGTTGCTAGATACCTACAAGGTTCTGCCAGAAAACTCCACGGATGAGATGCTTGTGCTGAACACAAAGGCCTTCCTGTTGTAGGTGATGGGGTAATTCTATTCCCAACGACGCCGAAGAATACAGTTCAAACCAAATATATAGCGTTGTTAGGTAACCTGCAAGAGGTTGGGGAGTATGCCCAGGGTGCAACAACTCTTGCATACTTGTAGCCAGCATTGCACAAGTCAATGAGGCCCAACTCCAAAGCTATATGTTCATGTTTCTCATTGTTGCAGGTATATCATATCACTCTTTGTAATTACATTTTCGATATTTTTTTATTAGTAGATGCATAATAAATTTTGACGATATGATCTTAATTAGTCTTTGTTCTCAAGTGTGGTCTTATGAACACATTACTACCGGCACACCCAACCATAGGGACGGAACCAATAATATGCAGCCTCGGTTGTGCGCTTGGGAGTACAGCCGGAGAGAGAGCTACTACTCGAGGAAAGATGATCCATATCACAACATTACATTTTATCGGGGGGGGAGGGAGTTCGACTCGCTATCTCCAGGCCAATTACGTTGGCTGCGATACAATGTTTGGGGCGAAGGATGACAGAGTCGTTCCTCTTCACGCTCTCCAGGTTACAACGTACACCACTAATCTACTTTGAGATCGTAGAGTGGCAACTACCAGAATGTGCAATGCATCATTTTGACTGCTTACAGGGATTGCGAGCCGATGCCCCAGATATGAGGGTTAACAAGAACCCACTGGGTGTCCCACGATTTTGGCAAGGTGAATGTGCACAAATTATGCGTCGACAAAATTGAACATTGAGGTTCTTAGCAAGACAAGTTAGCAGCCATTGTGCCAGAACCTAACCTTGTGATCAGCATTGTGCAGTACAATGACCGGTGCTACAACATCACTCGGATGAGAATAACCCTAATAAGGTTTAAAAGAGGGCAGAAGTATCACCCTCGGGGTCAGATTGATAAGCGATGGACATATGAGCTCGTAAGTTGCCCAATCAATACGTTTGATTGAATTTAATGATTCTTGTTTTACATTTAATCCCATTTATGTTTGAAGTTACTTATTATCTCTTTGGATGTAGGTCAATGCCTTGCTCGCCTTCTCCAAAAAGCTGAATGAGCAGAAGGAAGTGGTGGATGCCATGGGAGCAAAACTCCGCACCCAAGTTGATGCATTAGTAAATGGCTACGAGGCTTTTTTGCGCCATTATACGGGATAGCCTTTGGGCATTAGCCTGTGAATGGATTATTCGGGGTGGCAGCCTCCCCATGTGAGTAAGGGATATAGTGATCCCTCGGGATAGACTTTGGGGGTGAGTGAGGGAGTTAGTGGTCCCTTCGTAGCTAGGATGGGTAGTGCTTGGGGGCAGCGATCGGGTATAGGAATGCCTCATTGGGAGGAGTTCAGTGGTCCCTCGTTCTCTTTGCTTGGGGACTCAGAAGTTACACCCCTCTCTCGGAGTCGAGTCACATAAGACTTTGACTTTGCAAACTTTAATCTCTCCGAGCCATTACCAATCTTTCCCCAGTCGACCCCCCCCCCCTCCGTCGTCATTCCCGCTTATCCCAAAGGGCATCCATTAAAGCCTCTAAAGCTGGCAAAATGTGCCCTAATCTACCAACATTACTTTAGCGCCCCCGCGCGCGCGCGCACAAAGTAAAAAATGGTGTGAACTGCCCGAATAATGTGGATTACAGTATCTCGTGGGATGGAATGTCCACCCTAGCTCCGGGGGATTGGTTGGAAGACACTGTGATCACTGCCTACGCCAAACTTTTGATGCGTCGTGGTTGGGATAGGAGGAATGCGTATCCCCACATTTTTTTTGTTGGATGCAATTTTTCATGGCATGCTCGTTGGAGAATAGGACAGTTGGACACTTGTGAAGGGGAGGAAAAGCTTGCTCCAGTGGCCTCAGCCTATAAAGTCACTGTATTTCTTGAGAATAAGGATAGTCAGGTGAGTGCTCAGGATGTGGACGTCTTCCTATTACCATTCTTGGGTAATAGGAACCACTGGTACTTGGTTTGCTATTAACCAAAAAAAATGGTGGTAACAATCCTCGACAGTCTCCACGACAATGCCTCACAGATGTTCGTGAAGGATCTTTTCAAACCCCAATTAGATGCTATGGTAATCTTGCGATTGTTATTTTTTGCTTATTGTAATTGTTAACTCATAGCTTACACCATTTTTTATTTCTCCACAGTATATGTTTTGTGCCATGGTCCACACTCTCTCTCAAATAAAAGTACTAGGGAAGCCAAAGCTTGACGTTCGATCGAAGAGACAAAGGCTCAAGCAAGCTAATCATTCAAACTGCGATGTCTTCGTCTACATGTACACTGACTACATTTATCGGGATGAGAGCCTCAAGGCGACCGTTTGGAGCGAAGCAGACGTAAAATTTTTTAGATATAGGATAGCTTGGCAAGTTCATAGCGGCCGGCCTAGAGCAGTTAGGAATATTTTTGAGGCCCAATGTCATTGTAAATGATTATTTTTATGACATAGCATTTATATTTTAAAACATTTGATCTCCTTCTTAAGACATGTTTTTTTTGTGGTTTTTTTTAGGGTTGTGTGTTGTGGTTTTTTTGCCCTTGTTGAGACAGGTTTGATGGTGGTAAGAAAATATTGTGGTGTGGTTTCTTTCCCCTTATTGTGGCAGGTTGATGGTGGGAAAGAAAATAAGGGTAATGTCTTGACATGTATTCTGCTACACTGTCCGCTACATAGTGTAGCGGACAAAAAAAACCAAAAAAAAAAATTGGTCTTATAATGTGATGTTTCTGGCTCATAAAAGATTATTACAAAAAAATACAAAAAAGTTTCTTCCTCATCTTGCAAACCCCCTGGACTTATCCCCAGTGCCTTGTAATGGTTCCACTTGTCATGGTTGGTCATTTTGTTGAACAATGCACACCTTTGCAGCTTTTTAGGTTGAGTTGCTTGTTCAATAGAGCTTTTCATCCGTGTAGATCTCTTGTGGCCTTTCGTTTGCAATATAATTGGAGATAAAGGCCAGATATCATTGTTCTCTTCCTCAACCAACGCATCATCTTCAGATCCATGCGTAGGCTCAGTGTCAACCGCATTGCTGACTGAAACTACTTCAAACTAGTCGATGATGGGTTCTTGCTGTTCCGCTATCTCATGGAGATGTTTATATCCGGCCATTGTAGCAGCATCCTTTACAGACAAATGTGTAAACATTGTCACCAGATGATTATACCGCAAAGTCTTTAATTCTTCAAAGTCAGTATACGGATGCTCCGGAAAGGCAATGGTATCATACAACATGTTTGCAACCTTAGTCCATTGCGGCAAGACGTATTTGTTGAGGATTGCCAAGATATTCTTTGTGGGTGAAAAACCACAGAATGTGTCTACACAACATGCCATGGAACTCAAACTTCTTGCAATACATGTCACCAAATCCATCTTTGTGTCATTGCTCAATGTATACAGTCTACACAACTTCTTAGGGCGAGGTCGTTCATCAACGAATAAACCTTGTACTCATGTGTAGACTTTTCTGCCACCTTGTTTGTACTGCATCGTCCTGATTTTTGTAGCTTCACTTGATATTGCATGAACATCTCCTTCGTATAGACTTTCACACCATTCACCTCCAGCGGGGTCTTAAGCAACCTTCTCCTTTGTTTATGAGTGCTTGCAAAGTTCACAGCCCTTTCTTTCACGAATATCTGCGCAACCGCTTTTAGGACATATATGACAGAACTCTTCAAATGCGTAGATGTACCTACATAACTATCGAATGTGGCATTCATAGATTCACTCATGCCCGTCGTTTTCATGCCCGCCGAAAAATACCTTTCCGTAAAAATGCCAATCCATTGCTCTTTGAGCTCATACAAGTGTTGGTGCCACTCATGGTCTGGCAATGAGTAATCCCGAACAAGCTTTTCCCACATCTCTTCAAGTTCCTCAATCGTTAATGACTTGTTAACGCACCTGTCAAAATCTTGTTTAAAGTCTGGATACTTTGCATACACGTGATGCAGACGTTCAGGGTATTTGTTGCTTATGTGCCAAGTGCACAAGTTGTGTCAAGTATATGGGAAGACGGTGGCAATAACCTTCTTCATTGCCAAATCTTGATCGGTGATGATAACTTTGGGGTGCTTTGAAGTTCATTGCTTCCAGCCACGTCCTAAACAACCATACAAAGAACTCTCGCTCTCGTTCCTTAACAAAGCGAACCCGAATAGGATGGAGTGATAATGATGATTGACGCCTGTGAAAGGAACGAACGGCATCGAGTACTTGTTGGTACGATATGTGGTGTCGAAAGTCACAACATCCCCAAAATGCTTATAAGCAAGTCTCGAACGACCATCGACCCAAAAATTGTGGTAACTCGGTGCTTGTCGTCAAGTTTATAATCATAGGTAAACTGTGGGTCCTCTATCTGCATCCGCTTTAATAGGCTCATTGTGGATTGAGCATCATTGGGGCCATACACGGCTCGTCTTTGGCTTCAAACCACGTTACGAATGTCTGTCATGTTAAAGTTTAGATTTTGAATTTCGTCAGCCTGTTCAGCAAGAAAATTAACAATGTCGGTAGGTCCTATCCGCGCATTACTCATTGTGTGAATTAGGCTCCTTGCGACATTACTCATATTTTGTGTTAATGCATCTGACTCACCTTCGAAGGGGTTACTAACGGGTGATTGTGTGCCAATTCCAAGCAAGTAATAAGCCAATGATCTTGCTTGGGTTTATGGCTTACGGACATCTTGACCTTGCAATTCGTGCTCACAAAGCAGTCCCGTCTTCTCCGTGCATATCCTATTTCATCCTCGGTATCATCATTACCGACGTGTGTCTCATTTTATAATGGGTGTCTGCTCCTATGACACTCGTATAAGCGAGAGCATATTTTTTTTATTATGTTGCTTTGTTCTAGTTGTCTTGCTTCTAATGCCAAAAACAACCCTCAATGACTACGTTTGAAAACATTCTTTGGCTTCCTCCAATGTTTGAAATGTTCGTCCTAGATACGGATCACTAGCATCTACTGGGGTGTTGGAGCTTGACATAAAACCTATCTAGAAATAGATTATGTTTAACTATCAAATGGTGTTCTTGAACATAATAAATCAAAATTACCTTGATGAATAGACCAATTTAGTATGACAAATGTAATAAACATAAACTTAAAATATCTCTAATTTAATAATTATTAATTTCTTGAACATAATAAATTAAAATTACTCTGATAAATAGATAAATTTAGCACGGCAAAATACAACAAACATAATCTCAAAAAATTTAAATTTAACAATAAATTTCTTGAACGTAACAAATTAATTGTTTGAACATCAAAATTACTTTGATGAATAGACTGATAAATACAATAAACATAATCTCACAAAAAATTTGTATAAACATAAAAAAAAATCACCATTTTATCCATAAAAAAATTTCACCATTCACAAATTTACCTTACTTGAGTGAAGCTTGGAACCTAAAGATAGCTGAAAATGGAAAAAAAATTGAGAATTAAGGCACTTTTGGGTATATCTGCCACGTCGTCTGCCATACTGTCTGGCGAACAAAGTCGGGGACAGGATGTGACATGTGTCAGCCAAAAAGCCTTCCGTCACACTGTGTGGCAGACGACTATTTGACTGACAATTGTCACAGTAAAAAATTGTCTGCTACACATTGTAGCAGACAAGATGGAAGAGGCATTTTGGTAAAATAAACTGTCTGCTACACTATGTAGCAGACGGTCTCATTTTTTTCAAAAAAAAAATATATGTGCGTCCATCCCTTTAGTCGTCTATCCTTAAAGGATGGACGGCATGATCGCACTAGTAACTTGTTGCCAGCACAAGCAACGGATCAGCTCACTCCCCCCTCCCCCCCCCCCCCCACACACACATATATATATATATATATATATATATATATATATATATATATATATATATATATATATATATATACCCCCCCCACACACACATACATATATATATATATATATATATATATATATATATATATATATGTTACAATATATTTATTTTGTTTCTTTCATAAACATGTGCAATTTCGACCGTCAAACTCTTAACCCTAATTGAATACTATTTCTTTTTTTGTCCATTTTAAACTCTTAGCCCCTACTTCTACACTCACGTCCAAGATAAAGTCAAAGCCTCAAAGGTATGCTCTGCTCTCTATCTCTTCCCCTCCTGTTTCTCTCTCTCCTCGTCTTTACCATTTTTGTCCAATATCATCTTCTTTTTTAGGCGAGTTTTTGTTTATGGTGGCTGCGACAGGGTTGTTGTGGGGGTGTTTTGGCAACTTTTTTTTTTTGGTAGTTTGATTGTCTGTATTGTAATTGGAATTAAAATTCTTCTCTTGGACTTTGCCGACATAACAGATGAAATAGAAGTTTTCTCTCCTTAGGCATCAAAATGTGATTCTTAACGGTAAACACGTGACTTCTTGTGCTTAAGGTACTTTCAACTTGTATAAACGTAATTGTGTTGTTTATATGCCTCTTGTAGTTTCTTTTCAATTTTGCTCATATTTTTCTGAACTAGGTTGAGCGACGATTCTCACTTTTTGTTCATGTTTGGAGACATTTAAAAACTTTTCTTTTCCTACTTCAAGTTTTATTATAGGATTAGAGACTCTTGTTTTTTTCTCTCATTTTGTCCCAAATATTTAGTTTCATTTTGAGATTTTAATATACTTTTTTCATTATCATGACTCAATTGTAGAGTTCGATGGTCAATGATATGTTTCGAAATCGTTAAAAAAAAAAAAGTAATTCGTAACTATGGACAACTTATGTCCACCAAAATTTGTTGCGCTTGGCGTGGACAAATATTATTTAGTTCATAGATGGGTTACACTGGACATAGTCATGACTTACGAAGAGTTGGGCGGACATGATCTAACCCTTGGGCTTATCTAACACCCGTAGTTGCCCCTTTAATTTGGTTAGAATAATAGGAATGAAAATGAGTTAACGCTCTTTCGCGAATCACAATTATAAAGTGACATTTAAAGGTGACGTTAAAATGCATTAAAGAGTAAGAGTGTCATGCCAAAGACAAAAAATAAAATAAAATAAAATGCTAATAGAGCTGGTGCTGGTGCTGGTGCCAAAAACTAGGTCCTTTTATTGGTACTTTGTTCCAATCTTCGAATCTTTCGACCACCATGATCCATATACGATGAAACAAATTTTCCGAGTGTAGAAAACACAAATTTGATCCTTTCCTATACGACTCTCTTGATCGGGTTGCTTAGCATAGCTAGCTCCCATAGGTTGCTTCCATGGCTTCTCTCTCATCCCTGGCAAATCCCATCTCAAAAATCTCACATAGTTCACCAAAATTCGGTGTACAGATAACAATTTCACGAAATGTTTCGTCTTTGGGACATGGGTCTCCATATGACCAACTTGCGGTCTTCGGAAGCACAGTCACACGATCAAATTCGGTCAGATATTCGTTTCGGGTTCAAGCTTCAGTTGGTAAGACTTTTTTCTTTTTCTGTTATCTTTACTGATGGATTGACCAATAATTGATCATATTCAGCATACAGTTGTATGAAAATGGCTTAAATTCAAGGATACAGGCTGATGCTTAAAGTTTATTGTGGCAGAACTTACTCAAATATCTGATGTCCCACTTCTTTCATGTTCTGAGGTACTCTCACTTTCTTTATTCCTTTGTAAACAATCCGTACATGAACAATTCTATCTGAAACATCAGCTTACATTTGGAAGTAGGCAAGTATTGTTATTTGACATGAAATTAAGAAGATAAAAGAGGCAATTGCAACACTGTCTTCTTTGACATATGAACACTGTTCTTTAGAGAGTTTGTTAATGCATAGTAATTGACCACAATCTATCTTTTTTGCTAACCTGATTTAACTAGTGCAATAAATATACGTAACTTATCTCCTAGAGTTTTCAAAATGTCTTTTCAAAGTCAAAGGACTCAAATCTTGGAAGCGAGGTACTACTGGTGACACTTCTTTTTGGTAAATCTCCTTGAAATGTCCGTTTTCGGAAAATCTAAAATTCCATGAAGATCATACGTGTACCCAAATGCATTTTGTCTAGTAAAGAGACATGGGGCTGATTTCGAAGTAAAGATTAGAATCATATTTATCTAAGTAAGGTCTCTCCGAAAGAAGCGAAGGGTTTAAATATCGTTTTCCTTTGGTAACTGTTATATTAAGTACATCAGATTGTTTTTAAATGTAACCGTAGCATTGGTATATTGTACAATTACCAATGACGGCTGAATTTGGCTTTTTAAATTTTAAGTTTGAAAACTAAAAATCTGATTGACCCAAATTGTTAATAACATTTCAGAATTTCCATTTAGGCCATTGAAAGATTAAGGAAGACTAGAGAATGTTACAAAAGCAAGCAGAAATATCTGGCTATGTACTCTAGTGTTTTTGGTGGAGTCACTACAGATCCGGCAGCCATGGCAATCCCCATGGACGACCACATGGTCCATAGAGGGCATGGAGTTTTTGATACTGCAGCGATAATGGATGGGTTAGTAACTTCAACCTTAATAAAATGGTGATATATATTTGATATCAAGTTATACCGGCCCTTTAGAACCTTGTTATGCGACACCATAATAAACTTGAGGCATCTTGTGTTGTCACTTGCAAAACTGCATTTGAAAGAGTTGTATCTACTCTATATATGCTTAAGCATGAAAAAGTACTTCAGCTATCTAGTTTCGTAGCTAGCTCCTTCATGGCTCCCACGAAACCCCCTTCTTTCACTTGTAAGCCCGACGATGAATTTTACTCTGCTTTTTAAATTTGATCAATACTCTTAAGGTCTGCATCTATTTGTGGAACTGCTGGACTATGTGATACGCCGATTTGTGACTTACTGTTTTTATTTAGTTGGCAGTTTAAATAAGTATGTGAGATAGATTTAAGCGCTAATGAACTATTTGCATTTGTTTTGTTGTTATTTACATACCAGATATCTGTACGAGTTGGAACAACACCTTGATCGTTTCCTACAGTCAGCGCATATGGCAAGAATAACGCCCCCTTTTGATAGGGAAAGCATAAGAAGAATACTCATACAAACCGTGAGTGCTTCCAAATGCAGAAAAGGATCACTGAGATACTGGCTTTCAGCAGGACCTGGCGATTTTCAACTCTCTCCATCTGGCTGTCACCAATCAGCTCTTTACGCTATTGTAATCTACGATCAGTCACCATCGGATTACAAGGGCGTAAAAGTTGTTACTTCATCTATCCCAATGAAACCCCCACAATTTGCCATCATGAAGAATGTAAATTACCTTCCAAATGTGCTTTCGAAGATGGAAGCCGAAGAAAATGGTGGATATGCAGCAATATGGTTGGACAGTGATGGGTTTATTGCTGAAGGGCCTAACATGAATGTGGCTTTTGTTACAAAGGGAAAAGAACTTCTGATGCCTCACTTTGACAAAATTCTTAGTGGGTGCACTGCTAAAAGGGTTATGGTTCTTGCAGAAGACTTGGTGCGGGATGGCAAGCTTACTTCTATAACATCTTCATTTTTGGGACTATAGATGAGCAAAACATATACTGCTTGCCAAAGACCTTATTTCCATTTTCTTTTCTATTCTAACACACACCTAAAACATGTACTGACTCTTCGTCAACACATGTCGAGCATTGAGAAACAAACGAGACATATTAGTGAATATTTATGCATGGAACAATTAAATGAATGTAACATACCTTGTAGCATTGAGAACTATTGTGTTTTCTTTTCTCTTAGCTTGCAAAATATGTTTTTCCATTTTTGTAGGCAACGAAGGTCCGGTGGCTCTGGCTCTCCTAAATCTTATTATGGAGGATATGAAATCTGGCCCCCCTGCAGTTCGAGTTCCTGTTCCTTATTGAGCCACCACTTCATATAGTGCCTTGACCGCCTGCATTGCGCACAATATAAGGGAGCTCTGTGCTAGAAACTGAAGCATCTGTAAGCAAAGCTGATTATAAAATCAACGTAAATAAAGAAGTTAGACTGTTTACCTGCTGTTGTTTTGAAAATGTTCATCAGCTGCGGAATATATGATCTGTTCTTTCATCGTTCTTTCATCAAGAACTAAATATGGTTGCGTGTTGTGAAAGTTAAGGGCCAGCATGGTACTTATTGTACTTTTGGAAAGTGATTATGATCAAATGCAGAAGTATGCATTTGACTAGTTCATGCGTAAGACACATTTAAAAATTGCATTAGTCAGGTGATTTATCATGTCAACCTGGCTCACTGCATTGATCAAGGGCGGTTGAGTTCTTCCCCATTGTCTCATCTCATTTGTTTCAGTGTGTTCCTACTTGATATATGTTTCAGCTATTGGATTGTCCCCCCCACGAGCAATATGCTAGCACGTGACTCGAACACATATACATTTCGCTAAAGCTTAATTATTACGTAACTTCCCAGTAGAATATTACCTATATCATTACTTCGTTTTGTTTCGTTCATGCCATGGTTTGTCCTTGAGTTTATTCCCGCCGTGGTTCTTATGTTGCTTCATTTTACTTGAGCTCTTCAACATATGGACATGCACAGCCTCACACCTTACTCGCTCTTTTAAAATGGCTAGCAAAAGAATAATGGCGACATGCTCTATCACACAAACTTTCAACTCATTAAGGTAATAATGTACAAGGTCAGAAAGAATAACTCCCTTCTGTTGTATCTCTTCACACTTTTCACACCAGCACTGGGAACAATCTCTCATTACCTCTGCCTTGGGAGTAGCCCATGATCTTTTTATACCTGTAGGGGTGAACATCACTCTATTCATAAGGATTATAAGTGAAGTTTCATTGTTTTATATCACCTTATGGCATAGAATCCTATGCCATTTTTTTACGCTATGAAGTATTATACTATAGCCATCATGCTGTAGAACCCTTTTTTGGTTCACTCGATTGCTTCTACTTTTTGTGTCTTCCTCCAGTACAAAAATGTCACATGCGGCCTCTCCAAGTCTTACATCCCTTGTCCCAATTTGTTTATCATCTTTGCTTTCTATATTTATCTTCAGGATTCATATTGTGCGTTCTCGTTGTTGAATGGTACAAATTTTTGTTCCTTGGCATTTTTTTTCAAAAAGTAGTTTATGTTGTTCTTTACACCTAATTTTGTTCATTTACCATTTTTATATCATGCTCATAATCACTGCCCTGCTACCATGGTATAAGTCGAGCCTCTAAGCTCTCTATCATAATACATGTGCAAGATGAGAAGAGACATATCAAGGTGTACCATCACCAAGTGCACAATTAAACAGAGTGCAAATTGCACCATAATGAAGGGAGGATTAAATATGTAAGCGGGAAGAATTAAACTCAAGACCTTGTCAAAACAAAGTTCTGATACCATGTTAAGTTACTATCTACTCTATAAGTGAAGCTGTTAAAGAATGGACACAACAATGTTATCGTGTAACAGGGGTCTACGAGTCAAGATCCTTGTCATATCAAGGCCCCGTTCTGAAAGAATTTGGGTTGTTCATTTCCTTGGTGGGAGATCTGGACCCTCCATCACTTTTGCTTCCGCCAAACCCATTGCCATCACCAAACAGCTGTGATTGCACCACCACCTCCACAATTACCTATTCAATACTACAATTACTCATTTGAAAAGGTTTTAGGCCAATAATGTGGAGTTTTATTTGTATTGATGCACCCATGGAAAAAAATGGAGAAGAGTGGCTTTGGGTGGAGTGTTGGTGGTGGTCGTGGCAAAGTAATGGTGGTTGTTGATTGGGATCGAGGATAGACCATGGTGCTGTGTGATTTAAGTGGTGATTGTGGTTGACTGTGTGTGGACATGGGTGGCTTAGATCGCCAGTAAATGGTGGTATCTGCGGTTATTTTGGTGGGGGTGATTGATGGTAGAGGGTGGTGTTTGAGGTGATTTCGGTGGCTGTGGGTGGCGATTGAAGGTTGAGGGATGGTGTTTTCAATGATTTCAGTGGTGGCTGTCCGGTGGGGATTGGTGTTAGTGGGTGGTGTTTTTTCTCAAATGATAGGTTCCATGTTGTTGAATACCCCACTGTTTGGATAATATCTCTAAACTGAAAATGAAAAAATGTAACCAAACCAAGAAAAAGGTGTTGGTAGCCCTATGGTTATTAAACCGAGGCTTCATTCGGTTGTGTTGATAACCAAGATTGGCAATTAAGGTGTATAATATGCATATGAGTTCATGAAGCTTTAGTTTTGAATCTGATACTCATGCGAGGGACGATTGATGATCAAATATAGGTCGTATGGAAGGATAGAGGTATTCGTCAAAATGCTTCAAGGTCTTCTTAAAGATTAGTCAAAGTTAAATTATGATTTGACATATCGTTCTTTACTTTTTATCCAGACGTAGAGATATGATTGTTTAAATGACTGACTTAGAAAATTGCGATGGGTTTCCTTTTCATACAAAAATGTTTTTCACCTTGAAAATAAAGGGAAAAGTAATTTTTGAGCAATATAGTTGAGTGCATTGGATATAAATTAGTCGCCTGCAATATGGTAGTGTGTCCCCAAAATATGGATTCAGTAGACTGCATGGTTGGAGTTCAAATTCTAGTGTCTAGTTTTGGTAATACAAATGACTATAATGGGAATGCACTCAACTGTATTCGCTAGTTTGATTCGTTTAATGCTCTACCAACATAAAATTACAATATTCTTTTCACAATTATATAAATTGATTTTGGACATTTCTATCCTATAGCAATCTTGTTTCAAGCCCTCAACTAGTGCAATTATTCAAGGCTCAAAGCATTTACGCAATCTCTCTTGATCTTCATTGATGTCGCATTGAACTCAGGAGAGCATTCATTGTAAGCTTATACTTAGGATGTTTTGTCATCAATATATTCATCCCTCTTTGTTCTAAAGCTTCAACTTGTACTTGTCATCTTTTAGAGTGTTCTTCATTGGACACAAATCTTTCATTTCAAAAGAATTGTATCAAATTTTGGGGTTGTCAAACTTTGGAACTTTGAGTTTGTCAAAACTTCTCTTTGGTGTGTGGATAGCATCAAATGATAGCAAGAGGATACATCTTGAGTTTTAAGGGTGACCGTTCTTCCTTAAAGTAGTGGGCGTAGGCTTGGGTAATTTGAGCCAAATTATGTTAAAATTATCGTTGTTAAGTTAAGTATCTCTAAACCTTTCTTTTTTTACTTTATGCCTTGTACTTCTTGTGAGATTGGCAAGTTTACATAGTTGATATACTCACTTTGAGGTATATTGCTTGGATAATGCAATTGTCGAATTCATTACTCATTTGGTTGTTAAAATTGTTCATGACTTAGTATTAATTTTAGTTAGTATTTTTAAACCCCCCACCCCAACCACAAAAAAAAAAAAACCCACCCCACCCCTTCCCTTCTACTGTTATTCTATTGTTTTGAAGTGGTATGGGAGCTTTGGTTCTTAACATATTGGCTAACACAAAAATGTTAATCATGGCTTTGATAAGGGAAATTGATGGTAGCTCTTCCACGAGGCCTCTAATGTTCAATCGAAATTGTTACCGTGTGTGAAAAGTTAAGATGGAAATCTTTCTAGAATCACAATATTAAGAGACATGGCTATTACACACGATGGTCCTTTTGTCCCCTCCAAGATGGTCGACAAAAATGAAATGTCTAAATCCAAATCTGGGTGTGATGATCGTCATAAGAAAATATCATTTATGAAGAAAAAGAATCTCCAACGACATATTTTAAAGACTCCTGCCAATTATCTATGTTTTGAAGACTTTTGAACCTGTGATTCACTCATCTCTCCTGTTTTGCCTGAAGGAGCTTTCAATATCTCTCTGCTACATCTTTAAACTTCCTCATTCAGCTTTATACCTCTGCCTTTGACTAACTGATCTTGACACCCAGACAAGGAGTCATTCTTCAAGCAAACCATGTTCAGATCATATGCGAGAGGGATCGACCTTCTAAAGTTCTTGTCGGTTCCTTCGTGGACAGGAAAGTCTTATCTGACGAAGCAATTCAGGTTTACATGAAAAAAGATTGGATCTGCTATATCTTGGTGTCAAGGTAACTAATAAGCTGGATCACGTTTTCCCTTTTTTGTTCCATGCATCTAGTATTGCAAACACTGTGTTGGCCAACAGTCCTTGGAATATTAGAGGGGCTTTACTTGTGTGAACCACATGATTTCAGCGAGGTGCAGTTCCATGCGGCTAATCTTTTGGGTAAATATTAGCCCCGTTCCCAGTGACTGTAGACTCCCTATAGCTGAAAGAGATTAGTGAAGTGTTGGGAAAACCTTTGGCTATTCCATGGTTACAAAAACCCTAATCTCAAAACTAAATTGGAGATGTTCAGAATGCTGATTCGCTCGTGCTCTAACGTCTAACCCCTAGCAGGACACCGGTTGGCTTCTGACAGCTTCTCAATGGAGATGTAGCCCTTTTCTGTTGCCACTATGAAAAGTTGTTTAGAGTTTGTTGCAGGTTCGGTATCATAGGTCACGCCAAGGACACTTGCCATGCTGATTTACGAGTATGTTGTTCTTGAATCCGTTCGCAGAAGGGGTTAACATTTTCCTTGGCCCGGACCTCTGCCAATCCTTTATAGAGGAAGGCGGGAGGCCATGCCTATGTTTGATAAAGAACTTAGAGGATTGCCAATCTCGACCAGTTCCGTTATCAGAGGTTTACAGTTATAAAGTCACCTTTTGGTCCAATGCTTAAACTCGGCCGACATTCTGATCGACATCTCTTCCAAAAATAGCTCTTTCAACTCGAATGATTCGATGTATATGATTAGGATTAGCCCTCAAAATTTCAACGAACCCAATACGGTACAACCAATGGGATCGTTTTTCGATGATGAAGCTGCTACTACCAGGCGACATTGTTACCGTTCAAAATCTTCAAAAACGGGATTCCATTCAAGGTAAGCTTACCGGACCATAAAGAGAAGTAGAGATATTTGAAATTTGTCTCACTACTTCATAAACTCTTCGCTATGTCATGTAAATATATATACACACAGATTATAGAGTTCTAAAGCTACAAGGTAGCTTCATAATTTGAATTATAAACTGTAATCAAATCTTATTCTATTTTCTTGGAGAGATGGTTAGTTGCGAAATCTTCTGATTCAAACTAATTTGGATACGTTTGATTCGAATTTGAATCTTCATTACTCCGCCTCAAACTTGGCTGCATGGACTAACAAAGGCCAAGTTTGGTGCGCATATGATGAAATGTATCCCAAGACAGGCTGGGTGAAAATATCAGCTAGTTGCTAATCAGAAAAGATGAATCGAGTGACAAGGGATCCAAGGGCTACCTTCTCATGTACAAAGTGATAGTCCATCTCAATGTGTTTAGTTTGTGCGTGAAAATTGGATTAATAGTCATGTAAAGAGCAGCGAGCTTGGTTATCGCAAAATAAAGTTGCTGGATTATGTTGAACAATGCCAATATCATGAAGAATGAAGGAGAGCGTGTTAGTTCAGCAGTTGTAGAAGCCATGGCACGACACTCAGCTTCAGCAATTGAGCAAGTAACAATTGATTGTTTCTTTGCACTCAAAGAGATACCGTTTGAAACAAGAAGCATGCAAAAGCCGGTGGTTGATCGCCTTGAAGAGGGACAACCGGCCCAGTCTGCGTCACAAAAGGCGTAGATGTCAAGACTACTAGCAGATTGAATTTAAATACCGAGCTGAGTAGTGCCTTTGACATATCACAAGATACGTTTCATTAACTGGAAAGCCACTTGAGTTGGACAATGCATGCATTGAAAGATGGTGTTTACAGCGTATGAAAGGTCAGGCCGCGTCATAGTAAGGTATTGGAGGCCGCCAACAATGTTTTGAAATAAAGTTGTGTCATGGAAGAGAGAGTCTCCATTTTTCAAAGAGAACGTCTAAGGAGCCATAGGATTGGCTCTTGGTTTGCTGTCAACGGTCATATTAATCTATTGTGTTATAGATGTTCTCATTATTTTTTTTTCTTTTAACTTTCAAGATTTGTTTATTTGGATTTTCTTAGTAACATATATGTGAAATTATTAATGAATGTTACTAAAAATAGATTAATATATCATAGGTCGGTTCGGTTCGGTTTGGAATCGGTTTAAAAAATGTGAACCGTGAACTGAACCATACCAAGGTTGGTTTAAGAAATGTGAAACCAAACTGTTAAGATCTTTGGACGGTTCGGATTAGATTGGTTCGGTTTGATCGGTTTGAGATATTCGGATTGGTTTAAACGGTTTGGTGCTCATCCCTAGTCCCAGGCTTTATAATAGACTGAAAGTATGAGCATTCTTGTTGATTCTAGCCCTTTGCAACAAGACGTGCTTTCAATCTTTCAAGAGATCCGTCAACTTGAAGCTTTGTCTTAAATATCCAACGACAACCCACAACGTTAAATGAAAAACAACAAGGCACCAAGTCCCATGTGTCATTAGCTATAAGAGCCTGCGTTTCTTCAACATGCATAGCATGTTTCCACCCTGGATGTTTTAAGGGCAGATATCAATGTCTTGGGTTCTTTGGGAAAGGCTGAAAGACTGAGAGCATATTTGGGATTGGCTTTGACAATACCAACTTTACTTCTTGTTATCATGAGGTGAGAAAGAGTCCATGTAGATTGAGATGAAGGACTAACATCAAAGTGGGAATTAGATGGTGGAGTAGCAAAATTTGTACCGGGTATTGTAAGGGGTGGGGTTGAATTAGGGACCATATATGGTGCTCCAGATTGTGGCTCTAAAGAAGAGAAGTATTCTCAGGTTCAGTAGGTGGAAATGAAGTGGGCATTTGGTCTGTTGAAGTGGGGATTTGCTGTGAAAAGTTGGGCCCGCTCCAATGCTATAAAATGGTCTTCTTATGTTGGAATATCAACTGGTGCTGCAATTTATGGAGAAAGATACTCTGTAAATGTGGAGAGCTCCCCATCAACCTGTTCTGGTACAACCCGTTCTTGTAAGCAATTAGAAGAGGTCAATAAAAATGGAAAGATTGTTTAATCTAATACTACATGTCTCCGATATCTATATACTCTACTTGTTGGACGATGGAAGCATCGATAACTCTTGTGCTTATCACTGTAACCCAAGAAGACGCATGGTAACGATCTAGGAGCCAATTTTCCATGAGCATATGGTTGCAAATACAGATAGCATATAGATCCAAAGGTGGGCAACATAAATAATCTGGTTTTCTGGAAAATAACAGTTCATAAGGACTCAAAATTTTCATCATAGGAGATTGCAAATGGGGTTAATCAAGAAACGATCATAGAGAAAGCTTTTACCTAGAAACGCTGAGGGACGGGGCCTTGAAAAAGGATAGCAAGACCAAGTGCAACTATATGGTGATGCTTGTGTTCGGTGAGGCCATTTTGTTGAGGTGTCACTGAACATTAAATCTGATTAGTAATCCCACAACTTGCAAGATGATTAAGAAAGTCATGTTTTGAGGATTCTCCTCCCCCATCTGCTTGAAAGCTTTTTATTTTCCAATCGAACAATGTCTCAACTAATTTTTGAAAAATAAGAAACTTATCAAAGAATTCAAAAAAAAAATTTCACCAGATAAAACCAACTGAATCTTGAATAGTCATCAATAAACACAACATAATACTTGAAACCTTGAACATACAAGGTAGGGGCCGATCCCTAAAGATCATTATGTACTTTTTCGAGAGGTACATTTGATTTATGATTGAAAATGCTAAAGGAAAGACGATAACTTTTACTCATCTGACAACTCATGCACAAACCATGAGACTTTTTGTTAACACAAGCCTATTGCCCAAAAGAAATTGCAGAACTCTCACTTGTGGATGCCCTACTCTTTTGTGCCAAGTAACTTCGTCCACTGTCCAAAAACGAGTTGAAAAGTTGACTTGCAATTGCTGACTTTCTAGGGCATAACGACCTCTTTTTCTACTCCCCTTTGCAAGAACTTTTTGGTCCGAAGTTCCTTTAATACAAATCCATTACCATCAAAGTCAAACGAACATGGATAATCATTTGTGAGTTGTGAAACACATATGAGACTCTTCTGAATATTTGGAACAACTAGGACATCTTTTAATGGGATTGCAGAATGTCCGCTTTTAATTTTTCCATCACTAATATGAGAGATGTGTAGTTTATTTCCATTTCCTATGATTATTGAGTCAAGGACCTTAATAATGAATAAAATTAGAGAGTTTACCTGGGTCTTCAGTTATGTGACCAGTTACACCATTCAGAATCTTGAGAGTCTGTAACATGCAATGCTACTAGGGCATTTGTAGCTTAGAATGAATGATTGAACCTATGCCAACACTTGAGAGCCTCTTGTTCTTTCTTATTACAGATTTGAAAAATTGGGGGACGGCGTTCATGATTTGCAACATTACTCTTAGGCTGAGACTGAGGCAGAAAAAGGGATCAAAATTGACTGTGTCTAGTTTGAAGGAAACCTTTTTGCTTTGATGTGAAATAGGAATCTCTACCTTTCTTGCTAGAATTTTTGTTACCATTTGATGCTCTCTGACTAAAGTAGAACATGGAGTGGTTGATTTTCACTCTAATGTTCTTTATTCCTATGCTCATGGCTTTAGAGTAAAGGAATCAAATCAGCATATGATGGTACAGGTTGTTTTAACATTGTGGTGGGAAAGGACTCATATTTTGGACCAAGTCCACTCAACAACCAAAAAACTTTATTTTGATCAGCAGCGGTTTTCCAATAGCATTTAATTGATCACAAGTCTTCTTGAAATCACGTAGATGGTCAAACAAAGAAGCATTACCTTTCTTTACCTGAAGTTGAGCCAAAAGTTCAAACTCTCTAGCTTGAGAATTCTAAGAGAAAGAATCCCCAAGTGATTTCCACACATCGGCGGGATTTCTAAGGTCAACAAAAGCACATAGAGCCTCTTCAGAGAGCACCCCGGTGATCGATGCTTTTACTAAGCGATCTGTGCGATCCCATGACGTAAAGTCTGGGTTCGGAACTCTTTGATTTCCATCAGATAAGTTCACTTCAGAAACAGTTGCAACGATGTCCCCAGTGATAAAACCTACAAGATCTTGGCTTTCAATTAAGACATCATTTGCGTCTCCCACAAGAGGTTATCGCTTGTACTCAGCTTGAGGGATACAAAATTTGCTACGTTCAAGTTGCAAGTATAAGCATACTTGACGACTGATGAGGTAACATTTTGGTTTAATCTACTAATGTGAGAAGGTCAGAGTCCTCTTGGAGGCTCTGATACCATAAACAAAAGTAGAGATATTTGAAATTCGTCTCACTACTTCATAAAGTCTTCACTATCTCATGTATAGATACACACAGATTCTAGAATTCTAAATCTACAAGGCAGCTACATAATTTGATATATAAATTGTAAATGCAATCTTATCCTATTTTCTTGGAGAGATGGTTAGTAATCAAATCCTCTTAATCAAACCGATTTGGATTAGTTTTATTTGAATTTAAATCTTCATTAGAACAGTAGATAAACAGGGACAGTCGGCCAAAGGAAACTTCCCTGGTAAGCAGCTAAGGTTACTTGCAGAGCGAATCTAACCTGTCAGAGAACTATGCACTAATCTCTCAAATCATACATCCTTGCAGGACTAGACCGCAGAGACCTAGGCCTAAAAGGTGTTGTAACAACCTAGCCTCAGCCATGCCATACATGGAGAGGAACCGAACTTGGGGTTACATGCATTGATTTAAAAGACAAAGGAATTTTAGGTCCGAACAAGAGCTTAATCAAATTTCTAGATGTCGGACATGCTAGTGGAATAGGTGATGACATCTTGGGAAAGGACTCGAACATAGTATATCAAACCAATAATGAGGACCCAGTTCAGGTGCCAGATTGATCTACCCGAAAGGATGTAATTTTGTTAATGTAATCAATAGGTTGCTAGAGGAAATCCGTTTGGGTAAGGCCCAACTCACTGGAAATAAGTTGTTAGACCATTAAGCCCAATCAAACAGGATAAAGGCGCTTAGAAACGAGGACCTAGCTTCGGTTCTTGTACAGTTATGGTTTGAGGGGAGGCCGTGGTGCATCTGTCATTCTACATAAGGCAAGACAGACAAAGTGTGGAAAATCTATTGTTGGGAGGAAATTATGGAGATGAATAAGCTAAATCAAATGCAACTCCAAGGCCCTTTTAGGTAGCTTTACAAGTTGGACAAGATGGTGACTTCAAAGCAAATTAAACCGCGGCAAAATCTTCCACACTCTGAGTACGAATCTGAACCTGCTGAGCCTTAAAATGTGTCACCTGGCTCTGACTATCAGGCTGCTTCCATGGAAATACTTCGTCGATGAAGATATGGATCTAGATCAAAACCCGGTCTCACCACAAACGACATGTTGAGATATCTTACAAGAGTGCTGCCTAAGCAAAAAAGAAAAAAATGATAAAATACAAGCCCTTGCTCTCAACCCCTGTGCAAAACTTAATAAGAAATCAATTAATTGGTGCTCCGGTCTCTCCTCCTGTTTTGCAGGCTTCATCAGGCTTTTCTCTATATCTCATCTTTATATTACGTGAACTTATTTTACAGCTCCAATGCTTGTTCCTGGTTATAAGGAAAAAAAAGAAAAAAGACTGGTGCAAGACTACCTGTTACAAGTCTCTAACCGAAAAATAAAAAATCTAAGCTTCGGTCTCTAATCTTGTTGCGAGGGAGTGTTGCTTTGTCGCTACCCCTGTTTTGCAACTTGGGCAGTGTCGTTGTCGACCTTTAAGTCAAAGTTCTCTTCCTAGGGTTTAGCGTGTTAGCCTTGCACAACCCCTTCACCTTAGATGGTAGCCCTTAGTTGGAACTGCCGTGGGCTTGGCCAACCACAAAAAGTTCGGCTAGCTTCCTCGTTGACCAAATCTATATATCCTCTTTTTTCAAGAAACTATCTTATCGATGGAAGCTGAAAATAATATTGTCCACTACACAGGCTATGTACACAATATTGGAGTCAACCCGGAAGGTCTTAGTGGAGGCCTTTGGGTCGGCTGGCCGGGTTCCACTTCCACGACAGTTGTGTCTTGAAACAAAAGTTCTCATTCCGCTCTCACCTTCTTGGTGGGCTTAAACTAATTGGTTCACTTTAGCTTTAGGCCGCCCTTCAATTGGAAGTCGCCGTCAGACATGGTAGCATGTGCTCAACATTCTCAGAAGTGCAACAAGATAGTAGTATCAAGGCACATTGGTTCCTACATCCAGCTTGCAAAGACATCATCAAGATCAAGCGGGAAAAAAGCATGTTTGGCTCCCCCCTTCTCAAGTGATGGCCTGAAGGACAATTATGATGAAAATTCGTACATTGTGGAGTAAAGAATGTATTGGATTGCGAAAAAGAAATTTTGTTTAGTGGATTGCGAAAGAGAAATTCTGGGAATCGAAAGAAAATCCTAAATAGATAATGCTCGGAGATGGCAACACCCCATTTTCCACATGACAAGTATCATATGTAGACACCACAATCACACCCAGTACTTGAAGGATAATACTAATCTATGGGTCTTGTGTGGGTGAGAAGGAAATCATTACTATCATTGTAGATTATTTCTTACCCATTTGTGCAACATTAGAATTTTGTGCCATACAAGATCCTCCTTATTTAGACACCTTCACAATGCCATCTCGCATCACGTCTGGACAAAATAAGTTGAGAGTAAGTAAACCTCTCTCTGCGCAAGAAATCACATATGCTCTGTTTCATATTGGACGACTCAGGTCCCCTGGTCTAGACAGAATGCTAACACTGGTTTACTAATCATGCTGACCTTTTTTGGGACAGTCATAAGAGTGGTTCTATCATTTCTGAATTCGGGTGGTTTATTGAAGGAGGTGACTTCACCTGCATCACTTTAATACCAAAACAAAAAGAGAGAGATGCCTCCTCTCTGTGGGACTTCAGACCTTCAGCCTATGCAGCACCATCTACAAAAGCATTGCAAAAGTCCTAGTCAACCGCATTAATCCCGTCCTTGTATCTCTTAGTTTTGATTTCCAAAATTTCGTTGTAAAAGATAGATCGATCCAAAATAATATCCTCATGGCCCAAGAACTTACAAATGACATTAGAAAATTGAGAAATGGAAATACTAGTTATGATTGTCAGAAAATGGATTTGAGTAAGGCATATACCCGTATGCCATTTGCTTATGAATGTCTCAAGCGGCAATTCATCGAGTGGGTCTCAGACGGTTCAATCTCTCGCAAGAATGATCCGCATGATAATACCACATATAACAATGACATGCTACTCAATTCTCCTCAATGGTTTCCCTTCCAAATAGATTCTATAACGACCCAGTTCACAGCCCCACAATAGGATATTGTCTCCCTCATAAGGGCTAGCCAAGTAGGTACTTATGAGTTCGCAGACAGGGTCTTATAAGGCCAATCACAAATCACCCCACATCTGATGTGGGATAGCACAATCTTTCCAACCTTATGCCTTAGCGTCCTCACTAAGGCTCGATCACACAGAGTCTAGAATCTTCCTATCTAACCAATGTGGATATACCCAGCTCACCCTTCGTTGCCCTAACCGTCCTCTTGATGTGGGATATACCCGAGCTTGTCTTTGTTTTCCCCAACCATCGGCAACCCGACTAGATAACCTAGCCCGAGCTGAGTCGACTCTGAAACCATCTGCAATGACCCGGTTCACGGCCTCACCACAGGACAATGCCTCCCTCAAAAGTGCTAGCCAAGCAAGTACTTCTGAGTTTATAAGTTGTTTCTTATAAGGCCAATCAAAAATTATTTCACATCTGATGTGGGATATCACAATCTCCCCTTTTATGGTTTAGCATCCTCACTAAGGCTCAATCACACATAGTCCATAATCTTCCTCTCTAGCCAGTGTGGGATATATCTGGCTTACCCTTCTCAACCATCCTCTTGATATGGTATATACCCGAGCTTACCTTTGTTTGCCCTAACCATCGGCCCATCTGATGTGGGATATCACAGATTCACCCGACCCGTGGCGTAAGACAGAGTGACCTTCTGTCTCCATATATTTTTATTCTCTGCTCAAAAGTCCCCTCTTCAGCTTTATCTATAGCCCAATTATTGAGGGGATCAAAGGTATCAAAGGAAACAAAGAAGCACCGACAATTAGTCACCTCATGTTTGTAGATGATACTCTCATGTTTTTCCAAATTGACCTTTCAAACGGTAAAATTGATCCTTGAGCAGTACGGTAGTGAGGCGGGACAATAGATCAACAGTGTCAAATCTTCTCTAGTGTGCATCCCAAACAATCCACCGAACCTAATGGAACTTGGAATCTCCTCGCTGCATGTACCATCAACATCACCAAGTTTTGGAATATATCTATCTGGGTTTACATCACTTGGCATAGTCATAAGAAGGCAGGAGAGTGTTCTTTCTAGCCCTAGTGACAATAGTCAGAGATAGAAGTGTGGGTTGGATGGGATTAGTTCTTAATAACGGTGGGAGAGCCACATGTAGGTCTTTCTCTTCCCAAAGTATCTATAAAAAACTAGATGCTGTCCTGAAATGTTTCTGGTGGACTAGAGACCTAACCAAATAAGGCATTCCTTAGATAAACTGGCACCAAAGTTGTGGTAAAAAAATCGACCAGTGGTTTGGGTTTCTAGGATACAAGCCTAGGAAGTTTATGGAATGCTTTAATTCAGGGAACCTTTCTTGGGCCTATCGAGGACTCCTAGCAGGAAGAGGGCTATAAAATTGGCTATATAGTTGCATGTTGGAAATTGTTGCTCAATTCCTAATTGGTAAGACCATTGGCTCCCATCGTTCGAACAAAGTAATTTGTTGGTTTTCAAAACATTCTCGAGCCTCCTACAGACAAACTTTCCATACATGCCAATAAAGTGGTAAAAACCTTGAAACCTTAATAGCACCATGTCCCGAGAATCAACAAAGTGAATAATTTGCGCCTTAACAACTATCGAAACAAAGACTTGAACAAAACCCTGATGGAGTCTTTATTCCCTACTCATATGGCCAGTCATATTCAAAAAATGTATTAACTCTGGAGACGGACAAGATGTTGCCCATCTATTAGATTCTAAGTCAGGGGAATACTCTGCCTAAAAAGAATATATTGAATTAAAAAAAATAGACTTCCCTCTAATTATGTTAGTATAAACAAAGAGGCACGGAATTTTTATGGCACACATCTTTACCTTACAATATCCAAATCTTTGTTTGGCAATTGCTCCTGAACCTACTGGCAACCCAGGTGGGACTCTTTGTCAAACGAATTACTACCTTGGGTATCTGCCAACATTATCTCTCTGACTTTTAGAACCATTGGAACATCTTCTTGTTTCCATCCATTCAACTCTGTCATCAGGTCATTCTATGATTACAATATCCCTCAACAAAATGATTCATCAATTTTGTAGGATGGATGATTCCTTGTGTTCCTAAAAACCCCTCCCACGTAACACGTAGTGGGTTCAAGAACATACCATACAAAGTAATCGAAAATTCCGACAAAGGATTCTTGTTGTTACAAGCCTCTAACACGCTTGATCTTTATTCGTAAGTACAAAAATGGCTACTAGAGTTGAGTTTTTCATCCACGAACCAAATTCTAGAGCTTGGTGATGCCCTAGAGAGAGTGGAAGAGGGGGAGGGATTTTTTATTTGCAGGGAAGACTTCTGTCTTGTGACTTATTTTTTATCGTGAGATATCTCTAACCGTTATATAGAGATAAAATTGGAGACAGACTTTATCTCAAACACTTACGAGATAAAGACTGTATTTATCTCAAACACTTAGGAGATAAATATCTTCTAATTAACTGTTATAATCCTGAGTAACAAATAAACATTATCTGCTAATGGACGGATAATGGATCCACCGACCCAATTTATTAACAGCTCCCACTCACCCACATAGGGCAAATAAATCTTGCAGTACCTCCTTATCTCTTGTTCACTCATCTCCTCATACAGAAAATGGAATGTGCGACCCACAAGAAAAGATGTTCAATGCTGAAGAGTATTGTATCATGTTATCACCAAACTAACATAATACATCATTCCAAGAATATCATATGTACTCCAGATAGTTCAACTACACCAGATTAAACACTCTCAAATCCCTCATAGTGAGCAGCGTTAAACCTCTCATATGTTATGTATTCATGACTCATATCGAAAAAAATTGACGAACTATGAATTAGATAACATGGTGTAATATTTGACTTTCTTCCCAAAGCTCCCATGTCATTCTAATTAGACTCAACTGCTTTCCTAGACATGCCCCACGAGACGACATCATCCATGGTCCAAGGATACATGCTAAAGTAGCGACATCAAATATCCTCTTCCTGACATAGTCTAAGGTGGAAATAGTACTATATAAGATAAAAATATATCAATCCAAGTGGCTCACACCGTGATGAAGTATGGATTCGTTCATCACTTCCATTGTCGGTCTGCACTTAGCACATGCAGTATGATTTGCATGTTATGGCGTAACCTGTAAGGGCGTGTCACATAAATGTATAATAAAATACGCCATAAGAATATGAGTCTAGTCACTGTACGAGCTCCTAACCTAAGTTTTTCAGCACAGTCACTCGTATTGCTTGCCTAAAATCTCACATTCTGCGGTAAACAGGCTACATAGAATTGTGGAGATACTCTATGATCAATCTACCTTTTTAGGTCTTATCTTAGCTCCGACTAATTAAGGTGACATGTTTGCATTACTAGTTGTATCATCTTATTCACTGTCTCTGCGCCTAAGACAATTATGTCTCATCTTGCTCGCTAAGTTAGCACCAAGTTGAATTACCAGTGTAAGTGGATCAATTCAAGCCTGTTGACAATCTCAATAAGGATGTATACAATCATAAAGATTATCCATTCATTCCAAAATAAACTCAAATCAAGGAATGAAAAAATTAAAAAATAATGTCAAGTACCTAAGATGCCATAAACATATCAAACCCTACGTAATCCCATACTCCTAATGTGAGAAATGAAAACATCTCTAGTAATAAGCTTGGTCAAAGGATCAGCCACAATTTTTTGAGTAGGTATATGTTTCATGGTCACCTTTCCTTGCGCAACTAAAGTTCTGGTGAAGTGATAATAAAGGTCTATGTGTTTGGCCATCCCATGATATTTGGGGTCCTTTACAAAATCTAGGACAACTGTGTTGTCACAGTAAACATTGATAACCTCATCTGCATGAGTTGTAACCCTTAGAGCCTGGAAGAAAGACCTAAACCAAACAACTTTCTGGACTGCTACTGAACAAGCAACATACTCCAAGTCCATCGTGGATTGGACAATGCAAGTCTGTTTCTTACTACCCCAAGAGATAGCTCCACCTCCTAATACAAATGCATAACCTGAAGTGGATCTGCACTCATCTCTATCACCACGCCAATCAACATCGTTGTATTCTCTCACTCAAGTCTCCACCATGATAACACAGGACGAGATCAGCAGTTCCACGCAGGTATTGAAGAATCATTTTCACCATATTCCAATGAGCGGGTCCAGGATTACTCTGATAATGACTCACCATTCCAATTGTATAATAGATGTCTTGACACGAACACAACATAGCGTACATCAAATTTCCTACTGCAGTCGCGTAAGGCACTTTGGACATTCGACTCTTTTCCTCATCATTCTTTTGGCATTGGTCTCTACTTAATGTACAAGTCTTGTCCATTAAAGTGTCTATGGGTTTTGAGTTATGCATACAGAATCATTTAATAATTTTCTTGATGTTTGTCTCTTAAGACAAATCGAAAAGTCTCTGTGGATGGTCACGTAAGATTTGAACTCCGAGCATATAATTAGCTTCTTCCATGTCCTTCATCTCAAAAGTTGAGGACAACCACTACTTAATGGTGATAATGGAACTCATGTCATTCCCAGCTAAAAGAATGTCATCCATATGCAATGAAAGGATCAAAATACTTTTCTTGGATCATTTTACGTAAACAAAATTGTTTTGTACAATCATCTCAAAACCTATAGAGGTAATGGCATGATGAAATTTAAAGTACCACTGCCTAGACTACTGTTTGAGACCATATATAGAACGTTTGAGTCGACAAACTTTGCGCTCATGTCCCTTGACTTCAAAACTCTAACATTGAGCCATATAAATCTCTTCGTCTAGTTCATAATTGAGAAACGCAGTTTTTGTAGGTCCCTAAACACATGGGGGGATAGGTGTTTCCAGCTCTAATTCGAAAGTTAAAAATTTAGCTAACCAAATAATAGCAAATACAGATCGACAGAAGAATTTATACTCGTTCGGCCCCATTTGCCTACACCAGTCCCAGAGCACTCCACACAAGGGACACCTACTCAAGCCTTTCACTAAATAGCTAGCTTTGGGTGCTAGCACAAATCACAGTATAGATCTAAAATTCCTTCAAGGTTTCCAACGATTACAAGTAAAATGAAGAATAAATTTTGAAATACAATTCACGCTCCTCAATGAGTAGATATTACAATGAAAACAAATGAGCTAAGTTTTCTTAAGTTGGAAGATCTGAAACCTTAAAGAACTTAACCAAGAAGCTTGATATTCAAGATCTCAAACAAGGAACTCACTCAGGAATGTATATAGATGTATAAATAAGTTGAGAGAGTCTTTTTGAGAGGAATAAGAGAGATTTATTAGAGATAGGAAAGTTAAGAATAAACTCTTTAAGGATCCCTTTTAGACTAGAAGGAATATGACCGTTGAAAAGTAGAAAAAGGGATAATACCGAGATTCATTCGAATGAATGAATAAAATCAGTCGAAGGAATTTTTAGTTAAATCATCTCTGAAGAATTCAGTCGAATGAATCTTGTTTTCATTCGAACTAATTGGAAGAGTAGAGAAATCTTGGGGCCGCTGAAAGATTAAGTCGAATGAAAAACTTTACTTCGATTGAAAATGATTGTAAATCCAGATAACTGAGAACAGAAGAATTCAGTCGAATGAAGATCTTTTGCTTCGAATGAAAACGATTTTAAATTCAGATAAGTGAGAACTGAAAGATTTAATCGAATGAAAACATTTTGTTTCCAATAAAAAAATGTTTACTTCGAATGAAAACTTTTGTTCCAAATGAAAACAATTTTAAATGCAGATAAGTGAGAACTAAAAGATTCAGTCGAATGAAAATATTTTGCTTCGAATGAAAAATGTTTGTGACTCTTGGTTTGTCCTTTTTGATTTCCTGGTAGATCTTTAAGAAGGCTTAGCTTTAGACTATTTATAAAGAAAGAAAACTACACTAAGTCTAAGTCCAAGTCCAAGTCTGCCAGATCCAGAGTCCTTGATCAGAGAATTTTCCATGCTTTGATTCCTCAAATCATTTTTAGTGGCATTGTTAGATTAATGTTAGAGCAATAATCTTAGAATCATCAACATAATGAATCTAGACTCTTAAAGTCAACAATCTCCCCCTTTTTTATGATGACAATACATCAATCTAACACAACACGATTTATTCCCCCTGGATAAAATAATCAACAAGGAACTAAAAATTTATGAAACATTTAACATTTCAAGAAGGGATTCTACACTAACTGATAATTTAAGTACAATAAAATGTTCTCCCCTTTTGTCAAATCAAAAAGTGGGGAAAGCAACAAAAACCAAAAATCTAACGGCGACGGCGTCCACCCTGGTAGAGGAAGAAGGATTCGGGGACGGGGAAAGATCAGACGTACGAATTTTGACAACTTCAATGACATGAGTAGACCGTGGCACTAGGGGATTATAAGGGAGGTTCGGATTGAAAAACCAATGTTCACCTTCAGTTCCTCCGTGGTGTAATGGAAAGATGTCGGGACGACTGACATAAAAATATGCGACAAATCAAAGATCTGATGCCCTAAAAATCAGTTCTGCTCAGTCAGGATACTCGTAGATAGACAGGCTTGGCGACGACTGGCATGAAGAGCAACTTTATGCTGATGTTGCGGGTCTTGTTGCATGCGGGTCAAGCGGTCCAAAATCGGAGTGTGGTTAAGGGGAAGAGAGGAAATGTTAGAGACAAGATCGTTTAAGAGATTTTAAAAATCCATTTGATTTTAGAAAAGTTGGTTTGAAGAATTCTGGAGATTTGACAGGTGGTAAAGAAGAGTAAGTCAAAAAAGAAATAACCGAAAAGTTTGAAAAGAACAGTTTCAGAATTCTAGATCAGTAAGAAGGGAGTAAACGGTGGTCGAGTAATTGCTGACCCATCTTCCATACTTTGATCTTTAGCTCTAGACGATTAAGTCAAAAAAGAAATAACAGAGCAAACGGCTGTAATACCACTGGGGGGGGGGGTTGAATAGGTGTTTCCAGCTCTAATCAGAAATTTAAAATTTTAGCTAACAAGATAACAAAAAAATAGTAAAATAGATCGATAGAAGAATTTATACTGGTTCGGCCCCACCTGCCTACGTCCAGTCCCCGAGCACTCCACACAAGGGAGACCTACTTTAGCTTTTCACTAAACAGCTAGCTTCGGGTGCTAGCTCCGGGTGCTAGCTCAAACCACAGTACAGATCTGAAACCCCTTCAAGGTTGCCAACGATTATAAGTGAAATGAAGAATACAATTTGAAATACACTTCAAACTCCTCAATGAGTAGATATTACAATGAAAATAAATGAGCTAAGATTTCTTAGGTAGGAAGATTTGAAACCTTAAAGAACTTAACCAAGAAGCTTACTATTCAAGATCTCAAACAAAGAACTCACTCAGGAATAGTATAAGATGTATGAATAAGTTGAGAGTGTCTTTTGAGAGGAATAAGAGAGATTTTTCAGAGATAGGAAAGTCAAGAATAAACTCTCTAAGGATCCCTTTTATACTAGAAGGAATATGACCACTGAAAAGTAAAAAAAGGGATAACACCGAGATTCATTCGAATGAATGAATAAAATCAGTCGAAGGAATTTTCAGTTAAATCATCTCTGAAGAATTCGGTAGAATGAATCCAAGATTCATTCGAATCAATTGAAAGAGTAGAGATATCTTGGGGCCACTAAAAGATTCAATCGAATGAAAACCCTTGCTTCGAATGAAAACGATTTTAAATCCAGATAAGTGAGGACTGAAGAATTAAGTCGAACAAAAATCTTTTGCTTCGAATGAAAACGATTTTAAATTCAGATAAGTGAGAACGGAAAGATTTAGTCGAATGAAAACATTTTGCTTCGAGAATGAAAAAATGTTTGCTTGGAATGAAGACGAAACTAAAAAGAACAGTTTAGTTAACATAAGCGAAAAAAGAAGTTTCATTCGACTCAAAACTTTCCAGTTGATTAAAAAGTTTTCATTTGAAGGAAAGATTATTTCCTTCAACTAAAAAGATCATATTAGAGCAATCAAATGGTGTTCCACTAAAATTTGCATTTTGTCATCTGAAAAAGAGCAGAAATGAGAGTTTGAAATGATATCTAGCTAAGATCACACATTCCTAAACATGTCTGCGAGCTGATATCCTGAGTCTACTTTCTTGAGTTCTATCAATCATTTCTGAACATTGTCTCTAAGAAAGTGGTGATGAATATTGATGTGCTTTGTGCGAGAGTGCTAAACAGGATTTTTACTAATATCGATGGCCCTGCTACTATCGCACATGATAGGAATATTATCTAAGGAAACACCAAAATCCTGTAAGGTTTGACGCATCCAAAGAACTTTGGTACAACAACTACCTGCTGCAACAAATTCCGCCTCGGCTGTGGAAAGTGCTACGAATGTCTATTTCTTACTCTACCAAGATACAAGAGATTCACCAAGGAATTGGCAAGTGTCATTAGTGCTTTTACGATCAACTAGACACCCAACGTAATCGGAATCAGAAAACCTGACTAAATCAAAGGAAGAATTTCGCAGATAGCAGAGTCCGAAATTTACAGACAGGGATAAGTATTTAAAAATGCGTTGACTGCGGTAAGATGGGATTCTTTGGGACAAGCTTGAAAACGGGCACATATACATACGCTAAACATAGCGCAAATTACACTTATGTCCTTGAGGTTAGGGTGTAATTACAGTCAAGGACATTAAGTTTCAAAATGTAACATTCCGTGACCAAAAACCCTAATTTTGTAACACTTATGTCCATCCGTTAGGGTTCAGTCCAAAAAGTGTATTTTTTTTATGATGTCATCATTACATATTTTGAAAATGGCAATACTGCCCTCTACTGCATATACTAAATAATTACATTTATGTCCCTGAGGTTAGGGTATAATTACAAGTAAGGACAATAGTTTGGATAAATTACACTTATGTCCAATATAATGATTTAAATGTTCAAATTAGGATTAGATTTTTTCAGGCAAATTACATTTATGTCCAATATAATGGTTTAAATGTTCAAATTAGGATTTTTTAGGTTTTTATAAAAACCCTAATTTTGAAATTAGGTTTCCAAATTACCGTCGACGACCAATCTTCTGACGGCGTCGCCCCCATCGCCGGCGACGTCGCCTTTCCCTCTCCATCTCTTCTCTCCCCCCACCTCGCCCCCACAGCAGCCCCTATCTCGCCCTACGCCGGCAGCTCCATTGTCCCATCCCTCCCTCCCCTCCCTTCCCCCACCCCGTAGCCGCCCCCCACCATACTTACACACCACTGCCAACCTCCGTGACCCAAATACCCGACATCACCGCCATTACCCACCACCCCGCACCACCGCCATAACCCACTCTTCTTTCTTCCCAAACCAAAACCCACCATCAATTCAAAAACCCAAGAAAAATACATATTGTGATTCCGAGTCATGGCATGAGAGAGAGAGGTGATTCGCTGTGGGTAAGAGAGGGATCTTGCGGTAGAGAAGGATCTTGTGGTGTGGTGGGGAGGGAAGGACAGCGGTGGCATGCGGGGGGAAAAGTAGGGGCGGCGTCGGCATAGGGGGAGTGTGCTACAGCGGGGTGGGGGAAGGGGAGTAGACCTAGCAAAAAAAGAACCGGACCCGCGGGTTGATCTGTACCGGGCCAAAAAAAACCCTGGTATGGGTAGGTATTTTGAAGACCCATTAAAAACAGACCCGTACCCAAACCGACCCATATATTTCAGGTAAATCCGGTTCGGATACGGGTTACCCAGGATACCCGAACTTTTATTATATAAGACTAAGTGTTAGGGTTTTTTCTGCTTCATCACTCAATCATTCTTTCCATCTGCCGATCTGCACCGCTCCTCTCTCTCTCTCTCTCTCTCTCGCGCACGCGCACGACATCGTTCTACCTCGTGGTGCTGCTCTCTCGTGCCTTACAGATCCCCATAGCAACTCGATGCCCAGCAGTAGCACAGAACTCGATGCCCAGCTGTAGCCCACCAACTCGATGGCATACATCGTCCCTCTGCTCCGCCGCCAGATTCACTGGCCTGATCCACCACAGCTCCGCACACCTTCGCCTCTAATCTTTTTTATCAGATTCAACGCTGCTCCGTGGCCAGCATCTCCGTCGCAGCCATCAGATCTGCATGTATTATTTGGTATTAAATCTTTTGTATGTATTTAAGTGTTTTGTAGGTTTTTTTTTCAGATCTGCTTGTGTTTTTACTTTATGTTACGAGATAAGTTTTTTTTTCCCAGATCTGCTTTTATGTTGTAGGTGATTTTTGAGCATTTGTGTTAAGTTAGTATGATTATTGTATGTTTGTGTTTGGAGATGGAGACATGGAGTTGAGATAGGCATAATTTTTTCCCCAGATCTGCTTGATTTAATTTTGTAAATGATTTTTAGGAATTTTGTGTTAAAGTTATTATGCCTATTGTATCTGTGTTTAGAGCTTGGAGGGGTTCTTTGAGAATTGAATTTGTGACGATTACTTCAATCAGAAAGTGAAGCGATTGTTGACTTGAGAATTGAATTTGAGGAAATTAATGTAATCAGAAAGTGACTGTTGAAATAGTAAAAAACAGAAAAAAAAAAAAAAACTCACTTAAAAAAAATAGTCCAAATGTTTATCAATAAAAAATAATAATTTACCTGCGGGTATTACTCTACCCGCAAGGGTAGGGTACGGATCCTCAAAAAACCTACCCGGGAAAACGGGTAAAATTTACCTGACCCATTTTTATCCGGATCCGAACGGGTTTCACCCATACCCGGCAGGTATACCCGTTTGCCAGGTCTAGAGAGGAGGGGGCGGGGTAGGGTGAGAGTGCGGGGAGATTGAATCTGAGAGTGAATTTGAGAGAGAAAGGAGAGAAAACAAAAAAAAAGATAAAAAGAAACATGGAATTTTAATTTTAATTAGGGGCAATAAAGACTTTTCGCTAAAACCATTAGGTAATTTTTGTATTTCGTCTGGTCAACGGACATAGGTGTAATTTGTCCAAACTATTGTCCTCGCCTGTAATTATACATTAACCTCAGGGATATAAGTGTAATTTTCCCTTAAACATAATATCAGGTCTAGAAATGGTGAGATATAACAAACTACCAATCATGCCACGAAAGAGTTTGTGATCAACATAACGGTGAGATATAACAAACTACAAATCATGCCACGAAAGAGTTTGTGATCAACATAACGGTGAGATATAACAAACTACAAATCATGCCACGAAAGAGTTTGTGATCAACATCTTTACCATTTTTATCTTTAACGAGATTTATGCTAGGAGAGATAGGAGTACATCTAGGTTTAGCATTATCCATACCAAACCTTTTTATTAGGTCGGGTATACTTCGATTGATTGATGAATATTCCTTTTTTTTTTATTGCTTGATTTGAGGACTGAGGAAGAAAGTGAGTTCTCCCATTATACTCATCTCAAATTCTTTACGCATATTCTCTGCAAACTCTTGACACAAATCGTCGTTAATGGCTCTAAAAATGATATCATCAACATATATTTGGATAATAAGAATATGTTAATTTCTAGATTTGGTGAAAAGAGTAGTATCGACTTTTCCACGAGAGAATCCATGATCAATGAGAAAGCTACTGAGACGATCCTACCAAGCTCGAGGAGCTTGTTTAAGACCATACAAAACCTTTTTCAATTTAAAAACATGATTGGGGTATTTTTCATTTTCAAAACCGAGAGGTTTTTTAGCAAAAACTTCCTCCTGAATGACCCCATTCAAGAAAGCACTTTTCACGTGCATTTGATAAAGTTTGAAATTCATGTGATATGAAAATGCTAAAAGCATTCGGATAGCTTCAAGTCCAGCAACAGGGGCAAAGGTTTCGTCAAAATCGACCCCTTCAACTTGATTATGTTCTTGGGCTACTAATCTAGCCTTGTGTTGAACAATATGGTCATCTTCATCAAGTTTTTTTTCAAAAAACCCACTTGGTGCAATAACCTTTTGTTGAACCGGAGGCGGGACTAGAGTCCAAACACTGCGTCTTTCAAATTGATTCAATGCTTCTTGCATGGTAAGGATCCACCCATCATCTTTGAGAGTATCATGAATATTTGAGAAAGAAAGGCAAAATCAGCACAAAAAAGATTTACCGAAGATCGGGTAGTTACCCCACGTTTAATATTACCAATTACTTGCTCCCTTGGGTGGCTAGAGGAGTATCTCCGGCTCTTGGGAAGAGGTTGAGTTTTGGTATTTTTTTTTTTTGGATGAAATTGAGTTGCCCTCTTCATTTGATGAAATATCAAATTTATTGAAGCTGAGGGGAAGGACTTTGCTTTCATCACTTGCATGTTTACTTGGATTTTCAATATTAGATTCTCCAAAAACGATATGCATTGATTCTTCAATAGTAAAAGTCCTACGATTATAAACTCTATATGCTATACTCTTTGTGGAATAGCCAAGAAATATACCCTCGTCAGATTTTGCATCATACTTACACAAGTTCTCACAATCGTTCAAAAAAAAAACTTGCAACCGAAATCCTTGAAGTAATCAATTTTTGGTTTACGATTAGAGAAAAGTTCGTAAGGAGTTTTGTCAAGAATTAGTCTGATGAGAGCCCTGTTCAACCCGTAACAACAAGTGCTGACGGCTTCAACCCAAAAATATTTGGCAAAAAGTTTTCGTGAAGCATTGTTCTAGCCATCTCTTGAATAGTACGATTCTTTCTCTCTACTACCCCATTTTGTAGGGGAGTCCGAGGAGCAGAAAATTCATGAGCATTGCCATTTTGATTACAAAAGAGAATAAAATCTTTTTTAAACTTGCCGCCATGCTCACTTCGGATTTTCACAAGTTTCAACTCCTTCTCATTTTCAATAAGCTTTACATGGCTAAAGAATTTTTCAAAAGCTTCATCCTTTTGAGTTAAAAATAGAATCTAGGTGTATCTAGAAAAATCGTCAACAATGACAAAGGCATAAAATTTTCCAACAAGGCTAGAATGTCTTGTCGGACCAAAAAGATCTAAGTGAAGTAGTTGAAGAGGACGGGAGGTAAAAACAACATTTATGGCATGAAAAGAGGTTTTCGATTGTTTGCCGTATTGGTAGGGATCACAAACCTCATCCTTAACAAATTCAACTTTAGTAAGCTTCTAACAAGTTCTTTCGAAAGTAATTTCTTGATTAAGTCTATATGCATATGACCTAATCTGCGATGCCACAACCAAGTATCAAAAGTTGAATAGAAAGACAAATTTCACAAGAAGAATCGAACCCGTCAAATGAAAGAGTACAGATGTTACTGTCTCGCTTACCAACCAAAGTACCTCCATTTGAGGCATGACAGATTAAGCAGTGATCGCCTTCAAAATACACTTTGTGTCCACTATTGATTAGTTGACTAATACTAATCAAATTAAACTTCAAGCTATCAACTAATGACACATTATCAATAGAGATCAAACCGTTACCAATTTTACCTTTACCTATGATTTTTCCATTCGAATTGTCTTCGAAGGTAAACAAGCCACCATCTTTTGGAGTGATAAATGTGAACAACGAACGATCACCTGTCATGTGCCTTGAGCATCCACTGTCGAGGATACATTCGTTTGGATCCACCGTTGCTTTCATGCATACCTACAATAGATTCTGGTTTTGATCCTTTAGGTACCCAGACTTTCTTGGGTCCTGAAAAATTAGGTAAACAAGATTTCAGCACCCAAACTTGCTTCTTTATGCGGGTAATTTTTCAATAAGTGCCCCTTCTTATTACATGTTGTACAGAGTGTGAATGGCGAGTATGAGGCTAGATTCTGGCCAAAGAAATTTTTGTAATCCTTTGGCTTCTTAGAAAGACATATATAACCAATCCCACTCTTTTCAAAGACACACCTTTGTCTTCCCAAAATTATATCCAAGTTCTCTCTTCCTTGTGTAAATTTTGAAAGCGTAGAGTTCAGATCTTTGATCTTCTTTTCTAATTTCCCCTTTTGAGTATAAAATTTTTCCAATTGAGATTTTAAAAGCTCGTTTTCTACTTGAATTTTTACACCTTTGAGAGACTGAATTTCGGAAGACAAATCAGAGGAGAAGCAATCAGATCATTTTTCAAAGAAGTGTTTTCATTGATGTAAAACTCGATATTTACATCTAGCTCCTCCTTCTCACTAGCCATATCTTCAACAGTGTTGATCAAAGAAAGGGCCTTTCTTTCTAAAGAAACATTTTTAAGTTTTATTTTTTCATAACTATCATTTAATTCAAGGAAAGCTAATTCAAGTTTATCATAATCAAGATTGGTAAATGTGATCACGTCCTCGGATTGACCATCCTTGGCCATGAAGCATAACTGAGCTATATCATCATTTTCGCTCTTTTCTTCATCACTTTCGACGGAGTCATCCCAAGTAAGCAGAGCCTTTTTGGATATGAACTTCTTTTCTTTGGCATCTCTACTACTGCTACTTGGCCACTTGTTCTTGAGCTATGGGTAGTATTTCTTGATATGTCCAATTTTGCCGCACTCATAACAAGCATCATGATTTTGTTTTGAGCTTCGATCACTATTGTTTCTTTGTACTGAACGGGTTGATTGATTCTTTTTCGTTTTTCCATCTCTCCTATTCGCTAGGAACTTTTGAACGTTCGAGCAATGAAAGCCATGTCTTGGTCAGAATCATCACTCTTCTCAAATTCGTGTGAGACTTTAGCTTTGAGAGCCAAACTTTTATTCTTCGAGGTGGTCTCTTCCTCATCATGAATTTTTATTGTGATTTCATGAATCATCAGAGATACCACCAACTCTTCCAACTTGAGCACATTCAAGCCTTTAGCTTCTTTAATGGCTGTAAGTTCAGCTTCCCATCTCTTGGGAAGAGATCTGAGAACTTTTCTAACAATCTCCTTTTCAGGGTATACTTTCCCGAAAAGCCTGAGTCCGTTTGTAATGAGAGTGAATGTAACATCCCGAAATTTTTGAAAAATTTTGGGATGTTATAGTGAATCTGGAATACATCTCATTAATGGACTCATTTTCCTTCATCTTGAAGGTTTCATACTACTGGACCAGCATATTGATCTTGGTTTCCTTCACTTCATTTGTACCACCATGGGTAACCTCCAACAGCTTCCACATTTCTGAAGCTATCTCACATGTTGATACTCGATTATATTCATTGATGTCACGACCGCATCTGATGATGTTTTTTGCTCTATTGTCCATAGATAAGAGATGTGCCTCCTGAGTATTCATTTCAAGGATTCCCTTGAAAACTTTGGTTCTATTAGAGCCATCCTTCATAGGAATAATCGGACCATTTTCTACAACATACCATACATAGGTTTCTTGCCTCAAGAAGCTTCTCATTCGATTTTTCCAATAGTTGTAATTGTCATTCTTCAACAAAGGTGGTCGAGTAATTACTGACCCCTCTTCCATACTTTGATCTTTAGCTCTAGACGATTAAGTCAAAAAAGAAATAACAGAGCACACTGCTCTGATACCACAGGGGGGGTTGAATAGGTGTTTCTAGCTCTAATCAGAAATTTAAAATTTTAGCTAACAAGATAACAACAAAAATAGTAAAATAGATTGATAGAAGAATTTATACTGGTTCGGCCCCACCTGCCTACATCTAGTCCCCGAGCACTCCACACAAGGGAGACCTACTTTAGCTTTTCACTAAACAGCTAGCTTCGGGTGCTAGCTCAAACCACAGTACAGATCTGAAACCCCTTCAAGGTTTCCAACGATTACAAGTGAAATGAAGAATACAATTTGAACTACACTTCAAACTCCTCAATGAATAGATATTACAATGAAAACAAATGAGCTAAACTTTCTTAGGTAGGAAGATTTGAAACCTTAAAGAACTTAACCAAGAAGCTTACTATTCAAGATCTCAAACAAGGAACTCACTCAGAAATAGTTTAAGATGTGTGAATAAGTTGAGAGAGTCTTTTGAGAGGAATAAGAGAGATTTTTCAGAGATAGGAAAGTTAAGAATAAACTCTCTAAGGATCCTTTTTATACTAGAAGGAATATGACCGTTGAAAAGTAAAAAAAAGGGATAACACCGAATGAAAACCAGTTGAAGAAATTTTCAGTTAAATCATCTCTGAAGAATTCGGTCAAATGAATCCAAGATTCATTAGAATCAATTGAAAGAGTAGAGATATCTTGGGGCCACTAAAAGATTCAATTGAATAAAAACCATTGCTTCGAATGAAAACGACTTTAAATCCAGATAAGTGAGGACTGAAGAATTAAGTCGAACGAAAATCTTTTGCTTCGAATGAAAACGATTTTAAATTCAAATAAGTGAGAACGGAAAGATTTAGTCGAATGAAAACATTTTGCTTCGAGAATGAAAAAATGTTTGCTTGGAATGCAGACGATTTTAAATGCAGATAAGGGAGAACTGAAAGATTCAGTCCAACGAAAACATTTTGCTTAAATTTTATTTTTTTTGCTTTGAATGAAAACTTTTGCTTCGAATGATAATATTTGCAAGACTTGGTTTGTCCTTTTTTATTTTCTGGTTGATCTTTAGGAAGGCTTAGCTTTAGATTATTTACAAAGAAAGAAAACTACACTAAGTCCAAGTCCAAGTCCACCAAATCCAAAGTCTTTGATTTGAGAATTTTTCATGCTTTGATTTGTCCTGAAATCATTCTTAATAGCATTGTTAGATTAATGTTAGAGCATTAATCTTAGAATCATCATAATAATGAAACTAGACTTTTAAAGTCAAAAGTTTTAACATCCATCTGAAAAAGCTCTAAATCTTGTTGAATGAAAATAGCTAGGATCAGGGGAATTAAAGAAAATCTCACCACCGGAGAAAATGTGTCTTCATAGTCCTCACACCCGCTATTGGGTACAGCATTTCACCATAAGACATGCCTTATACTTATCAGTTGACCAATATGCCTTGCATTTTGACTTTTAAAACCCACTTGTTTTCAACAGTCTTGCGCCTTGGTAGAAGATCAACCAATTCTCAGACTTGATTCTTCTCCATTGAGCTCAACTCATCTTTTATTGCAGCCATCCACTCATAGCTAGCAGATGAAGATAATGCTTCTTCTACAGAAGTGCGCTGAAGTATGCATAAGAATTTATCTGTCAATCTCAAAACAAAGACGTGAAACTCTTTCCCGTGCACCTCTACACAGTTGAGAATCTTTTTGACCTTATGGTCCTGGTGGTGTGCTCCTACTATCTGGGATGCTCCCACTAGGTTAAAGGTCACTAATACTATTATGAAGGCATACAATTATGTATATACGCACAGTCAAGAGGACATGCCCCCAAAAAGATATTGAGAGGTTTGTTTGTGCCATCATAGACCTAACTATATCTAACAATGTTTTATTCCTTCTTTCCGCAACACTATTTTGTTGTGGAGTATTAGGAGTAGTAAGATGCCTGCATATCCCTTTTTCCTCATAAAATTTCTTGAAGTAATCGGACATATATTGCGTCCCCGATCAGTGCAAAGAGTTTTTTAAACTCTTCTCTTTCGGATTCTCAACATCTGCCATAAAGCATTTGGAACAGTCCAAAGTTTCACAATAGTGAGATATCAGATATACGTAACCATACCGCATATAATCGTCTATCAATATAAGTAAATAAGAGGCGCCATAGCATGCCTTTACACTCATTGATCCACATATGTCAGAGTGAACTAGCTCAAGTGGTTGAATTGCTCTCACGACCTCTCTAAAAAGCTTCCTGCATGTTTTACCGGCCAAACAAGCCCGCATACTTGTAGATTGACTTTTGCGAGTGGGCCTAAAAGGCCTTCTCTAGCCAAACGAGTCATTATATCTTGGCCTATGTGGCCAAATCTTGCATGTCAGGTGGCAGAATCATTCACAATATTATCAATCACCACAAAAGAATAAGAGGACTGAGAATCAATTAAATCCAATTGAAAAGGACTATCCATGCAAAAACCATGTCCAAACAAAAATATCATCCAAAAAATATGTCCAACTTATTACCCCTAAGACTAAAAGAAAAAATAATGTCTAATAAAGTAGTAACTAAAAGTAGATTAAGCCGAACAATGGGTACATATCACACATCCTCAAGAAGCAACGTGCGTCCAATGTGCAAGTTGAGCTAGTAAGAACCAACCCATAGCACCTCCTCGGAGCTGTTGTTTTCCATGAAGATATGTTTACTTCCCACTGGAATTCGGTGGTAATATACGAACCTCTCTCGATCACGTGCTATATGTTTTATTACTACTGAATCTACAAATCACATAGGTAAGGAATCAGCAATCATCACATGTGAAAAAACATATAAGTGAGAGAGAAATTTAGAAGGTACCCTCTTCGGCTCAGTACAATCATGAGCTAAGTGTCCTTGCTGTTGACAGTTAAACCATTTGATTTTAGACAAATCATTTTTCCCACCATGCTTTCCTCTCTTGATTTTTTTTATTTTCCCTTCCTTTGGCACATAAGTGCTAGCCACACCTTTCTTGCCTTTCTTACTTTATTTTTCGTGCTTGCCATTTGCATTGCGCGATCCCTATTGGGAAACATAAGTAAAGGTCTTGTCAGCATCTCGAGTCTCAGCTTCAAGGATGACATGCTGTGAAATATCAGAAAAGTTCTTGACGTTTTCACTATGATCAATATCTATTTCATATAATGGCCCATGAGGCAAGAAGGGATCTTATGACAGCCCTGACATGTTGCTCATCTGTGAGCGCATGGCTAGCATACCTTTGTTTACCAATCATATTGGACATCATCCTTAGATGTTCATTCATGGTATGCTTAGGGTCTTTTGTGTATTCTTCAATCTTAATCACAAGGCTACGAAGTCGCATACTTGAGGTTCCACCCAAAGAAAACTTGAGTTGATCCCATAAAGCTTTCTAGGTTAGAAGTTCATCAAACTGTCCGATTAGATCATTTTGCAAGCTGCTAAATAAGGTGTAGCGCACACTACGGACTTTCTCATGCCATTTCTGGTAAACAACATGATCTCTTAGGGGTTTTCCTTAAGTGGGGGCGACCATTTCTTTTGTCAAGTGCTCGTCGAGCTCTTGTTCGTTTAGCATGAATTTCATCTTTTTGTGCCAAATGTCGCAATCATCTCCGTTAAGTTTTTCACTACATTAGTTTACACAAAGAAAAAGACATTACTTATACATCCTTCTATTTATTTAAAAAATTCAAATAAAAAACATTATCATTCCTCACATCATTAAATCGAAAATCTGCTAAGCTCGTAATCATCTTCTATGTATATGAGTTAGGAAAATATTTTTCAAGTAATTTTTGCAATAACTTTCATATCATAAAATAAAAAAAATGTAATAAATCATCCGCATACTAATTTAAAATAGCATAATTGCACCATACAATAAAGTGTGCAAGAACTTCGTTATGCCCTATTGGCATTCTAATAACATATGCTAATATACAAGGAAATAATATTATACAATATCTCTCAGAATCATACTACAAACTATTTCAATAAAACAAATGCAAATGACACAATACATTATTCTCAAAAAAACTTTCTTTAAGCAAAAGTTAACACAAACATAAGTTCATTTTGAATGTTAATCTAATATCCATCAATTTAACCTAAAACTAGCATGTTCAAAAATAAGTTACAAAGTAATTAAATGGATGAATAGGTCACGTTCTCCTTTTAAGAAAAACGGGCGAGAAGGCGTTGAAAATTATTTTAAAAATTGTGGGCTTAACAAATCCCAATAACTATACATCAACAAAAGCATAATTAAACCATAACGCGAATCAAGGCAAGCATGTAACAAATAAAACAGAATTCATCTATGTCATATAACTCTCCAAAATATTTATTTTTCTTACCCGCAAAGTGCAAAAAATTAATATTTACGCATTATTTGTATTTTTTTGGATTACAAAAATACCATAACAATAGTCACAAATAGACAAAAAATGGGAGATGAATTTTTAAAAGATGACAAACAGTAATTTCAACCATAATATATCCTCTAGAATTAAGGAAAAAATTCTGTGTGTAAAACAAAATTTTAAAGCTATTTTTTTTAAAAAAATCGTTTAAAAATTAGTCAGAATGCACGTAGATGCTACAAAGGTAATTTTGATTCCACAAAAAAGCTCAGAAAACCAAGAGAAAACTCCACGTGACGACAGCGTGGTCAAAACCGGCCAGAAATAGTCCCACGCGCAACCATGCGCGTGGGGAAGCGTTTCAGCGTATCTGGAGGAGGCACGTGTGGAGCACGCAAGTGAGTGGGGCGTGTGGAGGTAGCCCGGCGTGACGGGCATGGGGAGTATGGCGCGTGCCTCAGCCTTGGCTGACGCGTGATGGCATGGCATCTCGCGCGTGAGGCACGTGCGCGACTTGCTTGGCGCGTGCGACTTGGATTGTGCGTGCCAGCTGGCTTGCACGCATGGCACTGTTCATCTTTTTTATCAGAAACCCTAATTTTTTTTAGCCATAGCCATGCTGGAAGGCCAACTTACGGAGGCCATATCTCTCTGATTTTTAGCCAAATAATGCGTACCATATATCGTTGGAAAGCTTATGCGACATAGATTATTCTATATCGATGAATCATGATAAAAGTATGAAATCAAGCCCCAAACTAAAAAAAATTACAGTTTTCTTGAAAAATAAAATCGTGATTTCTCATAAATCATACATTCAATAATCACGAAATTTTATGGAGTTCATCCTCAAACATAGGGAAACAAAACCATGTAATTATTTTTCAGAATAACACGCTCATAAATTTTGATAGGTCTCATACATTTGTATTCCAAAAAAAAGCGTAACATGCACATAATTTATGTTAACATGTTAGAAGGTGAATCAACAAATAATCATGCTCTGATATCAATGTTAAAATTCTAAAGACGTCTACCACGTAACACGTAGTGGGTTCGAAAACATATCATACGAAGTAACTGAAAATTCCGACCAAGGATCATTATTGTTACGAAACTCCAACACGCATGATCTTTATTCACAGGTATGAAAATGACTACTAGAGTCGAGTTCTTCATCCACGAATCAAATCATAAAACTTGGTGATGCTCTAGAGCGAGTGCAACAGGGGGAAGGATTTTTTATTTGCTGGGAAGACATCTATCTTGTGACTTATTTTTTGTCTTGATATATCTCTAATATTCATATAGAGATGGTATTAGAGACTGACTTTATTTCAAACACTTATGAGAGAAAGACCGTACTTATCTCGAACAAATAAATATCTTCTAAAAAACTGTAATAATCCTTACTAACAAATACACATTATATGTTAGTGGACAGATAATGGGTACACTGACTCAATTTATTAACACCTTGGTTGACCCCTCAAAACAAAACCTATCCCATTCAGATCTTGTTCTCTGTTCCTCTCCATTCCATGGATAATCTGGAAAAACAGAAAGGGATTTGTTTTCAATAAATAATCTCTGGACCCATCCCTGAGCCTTACGCAAATTTCAGAGATTGTCTCTCCTTCTACTCAAGCTAGAGATGTCAAACGGGCCGGGCTTGGGCCGCCCGGCCCGGGCCCATCGGGCTTGAAGCGAAACCGGGCCGGGGCCGCAGCCATCCGGGCCGGGCCGGCTGAGGAGAAATGCTAGGCCCGGTCCAGGCCCTGGCCCTAGGCCCAATTTCTAGGGCCGGGCTTGGGCCGGCCCGGGCCCTTTTTTTTAAATTTTCTTATTATTCAATTTTAAATTTCATCTTTAGGCATGTCCAATTTTCAAATTTTGACAAATCTAATTTTTATCATTTTATTTCATTATATGTAATATTCATATATATGTATGTATGTATAGATATATTTATTTGTCTCTCATTTTATTTTTTGCTATATGTTAAATCTTTTCTTACTCTTCTTGGTGATCTTTATTAATAAAATCTGAACACATAACTAGCCGTTATATTGTTGTTGGGAGGGTAAAAGTGGAATTTTGGGGGAATATATCCGTTGGAGGAAAAGGGGGAGAGAAAGGGGGGGAAAACAAAAAAATTCAAACAGGTGGGGCCGGAACCGGGCCGGGCCGGAACCGGGCTTTTCCCCAGAATTTTTAGGCCTGGTCCAAGCCCAGGCCCTAAGCCCAATTCCTCCGGGCCAACCCTGTTCATGAACGGGACGGGACGGGCCGGGCTTTTTTCGGGCCGGGCCGGGCCGTGGGCCGCCCGGCCCGTTTGACATCTCTAACTCAAGCCAGGATTTTGAATAAGAGGAATACCTCAACTACAGATCGTTCAAGTAATTCTAATAGAAGCTCAAGTTCCTATATCCTTACGGCAAATAATGGATGCAACTGTCAAGTGTATGAAGATAAAGATTTTTGGATTGCTTACATCCTCAATAGAGAAAAAAACTTATATGCAGCTGTACTTTAGAAACGGATGGCCCTGAATCCAAACTGGTGCAACTACTTTCACTAACGTTGCACGAGATTATAAAGCAGCCAGTGGTATCACAGTATTCAGGGCATGCCAATGCGCATTTCTAATAAACACATGAGTTTACTTGTACGTACTTATTCTAGTTTCCTATGATCACACATGGAGAAGATAGTAGATGACAACACCCTAACTCTACCGTCTTATTTGAAATTGAAAAGGTATCTAGTCTTTCACGCAGCTGCAAAGGAGAGAGGACCAAAGAACCTATTCAATAGAGCTAAAACTCTGGTAACAACGAGAAGCCAACTCCACCTGACGTTTCCAACGGGGAACATCATTTTTTCAAGGAAAGCTAGTGTGGTTGACCGAGGTCTAGTCCTCTGGAGGTGATCAGTTGAATTCTAGAGTATTTTGTAGTAGGTTATTCTGTTGTATTATATGCATAGCCCAGCTTATGTTCGATATGGTTGTATTATAAGATAGGTTGACGATTGTGTTTACCTAGGAGGTAAGTGCCTTCTGCTGTGTTTTTATACACAGCATATGTTTATTTATTTATTACCTAAAGAAAGCCCTATTTATGAAAATGAAACATCTATAGTGACAAATTACAGTTTTAAAACTGACCGGCATGGGAATAGCTATTTTCGATAAACTTTTGTTGGAAAATGCTACCTTCATTGGCTCTCTCTGTGAATGCGTTACTGTTCGGATACTCATCCGTGGGATTCCATTACTATTTTGTTGTTTCCCTTCATGGGAATTCTGTTTCCATTACCTAATCGTGGTGCTTATGTTCCTGCTAGACATCGACGGGGCTCTGAGGGACTTGTGTGTTGGCTAAACCTTGAGACAATAGTTTTTGGGTTGATTATCTATATCCAGCTGGCATGGGACGATTGGATGTAGTTAACTGATCATACTTTGTTTTCTTAACTTTTCATTTACATCAAGTGTCATTCCTAATGTTACATTTTATTGCATCTTATTTTCAATTATGATTTTTTTTTAATTGAACTTTTTATGACATGCTACGCTCCAGCTAATTGAGTTTTCGGTTACTTATTAAGCACGTTGAGCTCACCCCTTCATTTAGCAAATTGTGGTGTTTAAGAGGACTCTAAGTTCGATATTGTTATCGTTACTGTTTGGGAAAAAAATATTTAGACAATAAGATCTCTGAGTTAGGGAAGAAAATTTTACCTTTAAGACTCCAATACTGTCACATAACTTATTGTTCAGTGAATGTGGCCTAGGGGGCAGGTCAACCCAGCTCATTAGGCCTATAGTAGGTTCGGTTCGTAAGAACCTCATCCAAAAGGGCTAATCAATATGTGCTTATGAGATCCTTCCCAGGGTCATATAAGGTCAAACACTTCCTCTTCGATTTTCAATATGGGACATGATGCCAGTTGTCCTTTTCATTACAGATAGCCCACGTATTCCATGAATATGATATCTATTCTACTAGATAGTCGATATGGTATCTACATGTACCCTAGTGTCTCTCAAAAAAATCCAAGCTAAAAGGTGCCTACTGAAATCCCTGGCAAGATCTTCTCTCCCACTTCCGAAATGTCTTGTCTTTTTTATCACACCTAATTCGAGGATTATTAATAGTACACAGTTGATGTGGGATTTTCGTTCATCCGTGTACATAGTAAGTGCATGATCTCACATTATGTTGTATCCTACTTAAGAAACTAGCTTTTAATAGTGGCTAGTTTTTAACGGCTACTTTCCAGCTTCAACAATCAGAGTTTTTGTCTCTGTTTAGAGTGCTCCAGGTAGCAGTGCATCAAGCGTGAAATTAGGGTTTCCTTCTTTGCATCTTCTTCGTCTTTGATTAGTGTTTCAGCTTAATGGCCAATTCCAGCATCTATTCATCCAATCTGGATGAATTTCCTGTTCTGGAACGGTGTGGGCATGCGGTGGAGGTTGATCACGATCTACTCCGACTCCATCAAGGTCGCTGGGTCAACACTTTAGTAGGTCCCTTTGCTGATCAACGAGAGTTTTCTTGTAGTTTTGTTCAACGTATAGTTAATTTTTACTGGCATCTTCATGGTCGGGTCGACGTTGAAGCTGTAGGTAGATGTTTTTCTTTCCACTTCTCAGAAGCTAGGGACTTGGAGGTTCTGCTGGCTGTTAATCCTTGGAAGATGCATGGTGCGTTGTTGCTTTTGATCCGTTGAAACACGTTCGACTGTGTCCCTCGGCTGGAGTTTTCAACGGTGGATCTCTGGGTTCGAATTCACGATATCTCGGCTGAAGTGTTTTTCTATGAAGTAGCTGCGCAAATTGGTAGGTACTTTGGCGAGGTGATCGCGATCAATTGGTCTGAGCTTCGGCAGCTTAACAGGGACTACTTTGGATTTTTGTAAGGGTTTTTGTGGACCATCCTCTGATTGCCGGAGTTTATCTGTCGACTTTAGATACTCAGTGTAACTGGTTATGGGCTTCGTATGAGAAAGTTTTTCGAGTATGTTACAATTGTAGGGTTCTTGGTCATGTTAATCGGGAATGCCCGTTTTCCTTGCACCAAACACAATGCCAGGTACTTCAGGAACTGGCTCGTTATACTGAACATGGGAATCATCGGGTGTTTTATTAGAACCATCAGCCCTGTTTACTCGGAGACTGCGAGCTTTCGCTAATTCCTATTGGAACCTTACCTGTCATATCTATCTTGTTCCCATGAAGGATGCGGGTGATGTTGATTATGAGGATCATGTTTCCATGGACGACATCAGTGTGGATTCTGCTTTCTCTAGCGCATCCTTGAATTCCATTAATGGCGATAATCCTGGGCATGTTTCCTCTTTGTCTATGAGTGAAAAGAGACCCAATCCCATAAGAACAGGCCTATACGTATACTGGAGAGAGAGCGGGGCGCTAGCTTTCGAACCTCAGCTGTAGCCTAAGAACAACGACGAATAACCTGAACCATTCAACCATGGGTTCAGATTGTTATTGGTGGGGGTTCAGTCTGTTAGTTGGTCTTAACCGTCACCGCATACGATCAATAGGCGCAAGTACGTTACAGGAGTATCAGCGACAAGCCGGTACGTGCTCCGATATAAGGGGGTCACCTCGGCAAGTAAAGGATATAATGAAAGAAGCAACAATGTCGAACAGGGCAACCACGTTTAAGAAGTTCAGAGGAAAGAGGTAAACGCTGACGAAGAAACTGCTAGAGGGAGATCTTGCTTTTCTCAGGAAGTGGAAGCTTCCAGAGTCTACCTAAAAGACCTGGCGTCATACCCGGCACAGAACGGGACAAAGGTACATTCCGCACAAGCAGAAAATGGCAAGTGTCTGCCACCGAATAGACCGCCCCCTTTACAAACGAACAAAGGCTTTCATCACCAGATTCGACAGGGAGAAACTTGAGGTGCAAAATATGGGAGATGATATCAACCGGAAAGGTAAGGAAAAGAATTCGTAGATCCCAATCCCGCGATTGGGAGAGGAAAAGATAAGAGATGACCCAGTGAGCATTCGCAGGAGTACGCAAACACTGTAAGCTAGAAGGGTGGACAGAGGGTAACCACCGGTCCATCCATACTGAGATCGATTTCCCATCACCAATATGCCACTGCTAGCCCTGTTTGAGGATACGTTGACCCACCAAGTCCAGAAACCTGTGCGAGGACTGCTCACTTGAAAGAACTGATGGCGAAAAAAATATGGGCCTTTGAAAACTTGCGCCACAAGGCTGTTAGGATAAGACTAAATTTTCCAAGCTTGTTTGATAAGTAAGGAATGATTCAAAAGCTTAAAACTACGAAAACCCAAACCACTTTGCTTTTTAGGAAGACATAAGGTAGGCCATGCCACCCAATGGATAGACCGATGCAATGCGTCCCCGGACCACCAAAAGCGGGCTAAAATCCGATTCAACTGATTACAGACCGAAATTGGGAACTGAAACACTGACATGTAATGGACCAAAAGAGAAGAAAGAACAGACTTAATAAGAGTAGCCCGCCCTGCTTTATTAAGTAGGAGACCTAGCCAATGAGCACAATGATCCTGAACCCACTGCACTAAGCCCCAAAAAATCTCCTTCTTATTCGAGTCCATGTCTAATTGGATCTCCAGATATTTCCCAAACTCGCGTGAAGCCGGAAAATCAAGACTAGTCTGGATGAGATGCCGAGTCTCAGCACTCGCATTCGGGCTAATGACCTGGCTCAACTTGGACCAATTAATACGTTGCCCGGACATGAGGCAATAATCTCCCAAAACCCTTTAAAGCGCATCAATGTCTAAAAGAACCATTTGCCACAACCTAAGAAACAAGTAGGTGTCGTCAGCGCACATAAGTGGGAAATGGACGGAGAATGTAGCCCTGCTTTAATACCCTGGAAGGGACAAAGACGTTCAGCTTGAGTCTAGCGTGCCGATAACACTTCGGCACACAAGATGAAAAGAAAATGCGAGAGGGGGTTGCCTTGACGAATACCACGACTGGGCTCAAACAAGGGGGAGGGAGCACCATTGACTAGAACCGAAAAGGAAACCGTAGAAATACATTGCATCACCAATCGTATAGGAGATGATATCAGCTAGAAAGGTAAGGAAAAGAATTCGAAGACCCCAATCGCGCGATTGGGAGAGGAAAAGATCAGAGATGAACCAGTGAGCATTCGCCAGAGTACGCAAACATTGTAAACTAGAAGGGTGGACAGAGAGCAACAACCAGTCCATCCATACTGAGATCGATTTCCCATCACTAATATGCCACTGCAAGCCCTGTTTGAGGATACGTTGACCCACCAAAAGACTACACCAAGTCCAAGAACCTGTGCGAGAACTGCTCACTTGAAAGAATTGATGGCGAAAGAAATATAGGCCTTTGAAAACTTGCGCCACAAGGCTGTTAGGATTAGACCAAAATTTCCAAGCTTGTTTGATAGGTAAGGAATGATTCAAAAGCTTAAAACTACAAAAACCCAAACCATCCTGCTTTTTAGGAAGACATAAGGTAGGCCATGCCACTCAATGAAGTTGTCTCATACTTGGGGGTTTACCCCTAGGTATGGGACAACTTCATGCACACATACACATTGTGTCTTTTATGCTTTTTCAGAGTTAATATCTATATACTTGGTCACTCGTTTTCTATTTTGTATGTCATCGGTTCAGGCTCGAGTTTCGAAAAATACGCGGAGCATATTTTTAGCAGCAACAGTATATAATTGCGTAATTATCTTGTTCGTAGATTTTGATGATTCAAAAAAATCTAACTATGTTCTTCATGTATCTTAAATTAAAGACCAAAACTGGCATCGGATGAGTTGAAAAAAGTGAAATAAAGTTGAAAAAAGGAAGCAGAAAGAATACTCACCAGCAAGTGTATTGAATGAGGGAATTCTGAAAATTTAGGATGAAGCTTAAAAAGCATCTCTTAAGGTACTGCAGCCTATATTGGCTTAAGAAGATTGTACTCACCTTATAGCTTATGGCTTAAAAAGCTACCAACAAACACTCCTAAAATTTTTGTTAAGCTAAGCTGCGGCCCACCATGCCTCAAGGGAGGAAGGGTGGGTATTTTAAGAAACAAGACTTCCTTCATTCCAAGGATGCATGCTCGTGTCGTGGTCTGGCGTGCTTATTTTTTTAGTTTTGACTATACTGCCCTTCTTTGAAGGTAAAATTAAACCTTGGAAAATTGGGAACCTGGGTATAATGGGAACTTCAAAAAAGTTCAGTCTTAATAATATTTGGAACGCTAAAAGCAAATTAAAAAAACTCTGTGAAATTGGCTCTCAACGATGAGTATTCCTTAGGTTTTGCTAAAATTGTGGCCAATCAACATTAGAAACCAATGCAACGTCTTCACCCATAACTTGATAGTCAATATCGAGTGGAAAAAGCTTGGCATAAGCCCAATCAGTACGAAAATTATATTGTCGCACAAACAATCTTCACCACCTCACAACAAAAATTAAGGTTGATCTTTCTTTAAAATAATGATTTTCCTCATATTTTTTTGAAAGCAACCACTGGATGTGTTGAAACATAACATTGGGCATTGACCAACATAAGACTCTTCTAATTAAGAAGCATCATTCCAAAAATTATTCACTTTTATGGATTTTACCTTTTTTCAAATATGGAAAATCGAACATAGTTACTACGTGCTTTCATTGTCTTCCAAATACGCAACTTTTCTCTTTTCAATGGGCAAACCAGCAATAATTATCACTTATGACTTTGGAACCAGCAATGGGCAAACCAGCAATAATTGTCTTCCAAACTTGAACTTTTCTTGAAAAAAATAATTGGGTGACCTCGTCGTCCTGATTCAATGGTTGTTTAACGTCACGTCACCGGTATATATGATGTTAGATTATTAATAATATCTTACAGACTCAGTAGAGTGATCACATAAAGACAATAATAGCAAATTTAAACTTTAGATAATTATGATTAGTAAAATATGAAAATTCAAATTTTTATCAAAATTTAAAAAAACCCACTCTTCAATTTTCTGCCATCAATATACTTTCATTTCACTTTCTCATTCCACTTTTCAACTTCATCTTCTTTCTCTTTTCTCTTTCATTTCCACCATTAAAGTTCACGTGCATCCAGTATGAATATATTAACCACTTCAGGCAGTCTGAAGCTCACCCTCTTCTTTTTCTTCCCACCTTAGCTTCTGCTTAAAGTGAACAATCCTCTGCATCTTAGCAACTTCACCAACTGTAGTATGAATGTATAGCAACTGTACCTGTCTTCATGTCTACAAGGACATATCAGTTATTATTATTGTTACTATTTGGGAGGTAGAGACTATGTCTAATATACCTTCCAAAAAGTTATAAAATCTTTCTTAATTTGTAAAGTGATCATCTCTTTTATGACGGTCTAAAAAACATATGATTAATTTTTTTTTAAGACGGGGTGAGTAGCTTATAGTCATGCACAACGTGCATCTGCCAGATTAGAGAGCCGTTTTAGTCCCAATAGAGGCAGCAGACTTTGAGCCGCCGGCATAGACAACGTACAACAGCACCACCAGTGTGGATCCCTTTTGAGCGGTTATACATCTTTTGGAAGAACTTTCTATTTTTTTCTTAGCTACTAGTTCGCTAAGCTGGGCCTTAATAATTATCAGTATGTCTATGTTTCACAATTTATGTCCATGGTTTGAACTACTATTTATTAATATTAGCTTTGAGCAAATCATCTAATTCAAAATATATCATATTCATGCATTTTGCACATAAAAAACGTCATAATCAAAAGAAACTCAGTAAAACTATAATACTAAAATTGTTTCATAATAGTGAATACTAGACTGATTTTATGTGGTTTCATGATAGTGAATACTGGACGGATTTTACGTTTATTATGTTTCTATACTCGAAATGACAAATAACATTAATGTCGAAGTGCACTTGAAGTTGAGATCAGATGTTCAAAAGTACTCATAAAGTGAAGCATGCAATTAATAATAAATTATTTTACATCAAATAAAAATGTTACTTTATTATTTTACAGTACTTTAATCACTAATTTTGAAAAAAAAGGGATAGATTAAGAAGTTAAATTTCAAGATTTTAAGCATAGAATTGTATATATATTTCTTAACTCATTTTGCATTACATCCGTATAAGTGTGGTACATTCTTCTAGTTTTCAACCTTCTGCGTGGCGCATCATTGATCAACATTTATCTCTTATAAAACTCATTTCCGCACTGTCCTCGATAATGAAATTAAAAAATTATAAAAGGAAAAAGGCACATACTATTTTTTTTAGTAAATTATTGTGTAGGCTGAGATAACCTGCTAAAAAACATGATGTGAAAATAAACATTGGAGTAAAAATGAAAGCAAGTGGAGCTATTTTACTTTCTTTCAGATAGCCGTCTCTTTGAAACGTAGAGTTAAACTGAAAAGAGAAATTTAGCGGTATGGTGACAATATCTATGTTCTAATTACTTTCTTTCATTCGACGCTCTTTGGACCATCCATTTTGATGTGTTTTTTAAGATTTTCCGCGACATTCAATTTGAAAATACGGGTACATAATACAGTTAATTTATATCAAAAGAAACATCATCATTTTACAAAAAAAAAAACTTTGTTAACGTTTGAGACTAAACGGTTTTATGGCGGTGATTATTCTTACAGTCATATAGATTGTAATAGATAGGGATTGAATTACGTGACGTAACAAAATTATTATATTTATGCACTTCGTCTTTGATTTATAAATTGATGATTGAGTTGTAACTTTTTAGTTTATTTGGATAATCCATGTCTAAGTTCTAATATGTTCATTTAGTGATTAAGAGTATAAAACAATTTTAGATCTGGACTTGTGAGCTACAACATTTTATTTATTTTCATTATTACATACCTTCAATGTGCATAAAGTTTATTTAAGCTAGTAAGAAAATTAACTCCTAATAAGTTAATCATTGATGAGGTGAAGTGCTAGAAGTTTGTGAAGTTAGAATCTCATATTTTTAATTTTTTATAGCAAATTTTCTAAATAAATAAATGTAATAAAATCTACTAAAGTTAAATCAATTGTAATTTTTTTTGTTAATCTAAAACATCTTATTTTCATTTTTTGATATATTAATTCTTATCTTTATTAGAATGTTTTAAAGAATCCAATTTTCAAGATGAAGTCCTAATAATTTAGTATATTTAATTAGGTAAAGTTTTAAATATGTAATTTGTTCTCAATTTAGATACGGGTTACTACTACAGTGCTGATTGATCTTGCTAAAATTAATCAAAACAAAAACAAGGATACTTACAATTTCGGGCTTTATATCTTATTTCTTAATCCAATTTTCACTAAAAATTTGTGAAAGTTCAATGAACTAAGACACTGAACTTGAATATTATAGTTACACTATAGATTTGAAATATATATGTTTCTCTTTGTACTATAGCAAGGACATAAATCTCAAGGAAATTGAAAGTTGTATTTATGATTGGGGTTGACAATATTTCCGTTTTTGCAGATATTGTTGATATAGCTGTTATAATACACCAAATTAAAAACCAAGGCATTCGTTTGTATTAGAAAAGAAATATCATAAAAAAGGTAAAAAAGAAAGATAAGGCACAAACTATATGATTGGCAATTTACGGTGTATACATGAATAACCAACTAAAAAGCGTGCTAAAAAAATAAATATTGAAACAGAAATGGAAGTACGTGGAGATTTTTTACTTAATTTTGGATAACTGATTAGTTTTGCCTACCAGCCAGAGAGATCCTCAGAACCCTCTATACAATAACAGTTGACGATGGATAATACATAGTGTCATTTTTGCTCACACCATAATTGACAATTCTTAAATGTACCTTTTTTGAGTCATTGAATAAGTGCTACTAAAATGTATATAATGACCATCAAGTGTCGCTATATAGAAGGGAATAGGCATCTTCCAATGACCTGAGTAGTGCCCAAAAATTTCTTAGATAACCATTCTTTTAAAGGATATAACTAAACCTAATAAAGAAATAGCCTGGCGTTATAGTGACAATATAATTGTTTCCCTCCAAGGTCATGTTCAACAACTTTTAGAGGACCTCTTGACATGTTTTAAAGACTTTTCAAAGCAATCAATTTAAAAATGTGCTATATTTAATTCTTCTTTTGGCATTCGTAGGAATATATGTTTTCTATTTGAAGTTTGAGGTTTATTTTGGCATTTCAAAGTATTCTAGAAATTAAGTCGCATTCGGTCTCTATATTGCTTACATGGAAGTATGTCTAGTATTAATCTATAATATTGATACATGAATTTTGTACTTTACATTTATGAGATTTTACTTTGTTATCATTAAGGTTTTAACATGCAAATATACAAATATATTGGTTAGGTAGAGTTTTAAAATCTTTAAAATTAGTTTGCAAAAATTGGGCCCAAAAAGTTCGGCCCAAAAATATTTTAAGGGCCAGATATCTTAAAATTTTCAATCAATTATACTCCCCTGTCCCAAAAACATTGCTTGATTTTTAAATTAAGAAATATTCTCTGTATTTTTTTATGTTTATCCTTTTTAGACTTTTTTATTCAATTTATTTCTCCATATTTAACTGTCCACGACTTATTTTCGTTGACCTAACCCATTTCCTTCTCTTTAAGTGTAGAATGGAAAAATGGAGCACTTAAATTGGGATGTAGGGAGTAATAAATAGTTAATAGTTGGGGTAAAAAAGAAAATTTAAAAAAAATAAGATGACGTGTCCCATAAGTAAAAAAGGTAAAAATATAAAAGAACATTAAAAAAGCTATGTAAGGTTCAATGTTATACAATTAAAACTTTGAAGGGCTAATAGTCAAAATCGAGTCCTACTATGTTGATACATTGATTAGGTAAAGTTTTACAAGGTGTAGAATTAATCTTTTACTCTTTCAAGGTAAACAATTATCAAGGAAACAACACCTGTGGATTTTTTAATATTAAATTATACTAAAGCGTCACGATGCATGTCTCACTTTAACAAGTACGAAAAAAAAAGAAAAAAGGATTTGAAAACAAAAATAATGACGTATCCCAAAACGATGATTATGTGTCCCTAATTAAAAAGGATGGATATGGAAAATTCACTCTCACAATGTAAAACGCAAGCTTGAAAACCCGTGCCAAACACGGGACAGTCTTATTAATAGCCTTAGCTTGGAAACTTTGACCTGCACAATAAAACTTATTGCATAATCGATATTTCTATGATTATTTCATCAAAAATATTCACATCTATTTGTAAATGGGTGAACTTTCCTTTAACAAAATAAAGATAAGGACCCTATCGAAGAAAATATTAAAAACTTTTAGTAAGATTTTCATGTTTAATGTGATGACGAGCCACATAAAGAAACTATCGCTGAATGTTATTTTGTTTCTCACTTGCTTATTACTTACATTATATATGAGCTTGTAAAGTTTAAAATCTCTTCATATCTTAGACTAATTATCTATAGCGGGAGGGGAGGGGTGGTCTTGTTAATTCATGTGACACTCATTTCTAGTAGTTATAAATGATTTATAGTCAAAGCTAAGCTCTAATACTTATAATTAGTTCAAGATTTTTAATTATTCTTATTATTCATATAATCTTGACTAAATAGATAAAATAGAGTTTTTTTTATTAACTGTTAGGACCTTATAAAAAAATAATTTTGGACCATATTCATTTATCATTGCTTTGTAGATAGATACATTGTATCATTCTTTTTTTTTTCTCAATTTCATATGTGATTTTTTTTCTAAATCTTATATAAGAGATATAATCAAATTGTAGGTTGTAAGGTCATTATTAAAAAAAAATGGCCTACAGCTCCTTTCTAAAAGTTGTACATTAGAAAAATATTTTTTTAACATTATAAAACGTAACTAAAGCTAATAAAAATAATAAATTCAATTCATTTGTAACTTCAATTTACTATGCAATTACGTATTTTTGTCTTCATGTTACGGACTGACTAAAGAGTATGTAACTTAAAATTAAGTCATAGTAAGGTAGTATATTGGTTCGTTAGAGAGTTTTAGATTCTTTGAAGTTAGTTTTCAAATTATGTAAGCCTTAATAGTACACCCTTTATTAGATATGCCAAATGGAGTCAAATTTAAAAGAATGAAACCCATCAAATAAAATTTGGAGACTTTTAGAGATTAAAATATAAGAATATAACTTAAAATTCTAAGTATTAGATTAATTAATATGCTTCATTATTATTGTTCCTATTTAATTAATTAAAATTATATAGGCATTTTTTGTCATGAGTACCAATTACAATACATATATACACACATGCATATACATATATACATATACATATATATACACACATATATACATAAACATATATAGATATGTATGTGTGTGTGCGCGTTACCAAAAGGATTGTAATAAGCTATACGTTATATACATTACATCTTGCATTGATTGTTGTAATAAGTTTTATTGTCATTTTTTGTCAAGAGTACCAATTACAATAGGCATTTTTTTGTCATGAGTACCAATTACAATACATATATATACACACACACATATACATATACATATACATATATATACACACATATATACATATACATATATAGATATGTATGTGTGTGTGTGTTACCAAAAGGATTGTAATAAGCTATACATTATATACATTACATCTTGCATTGACTATTGTAGATATATATATATATATATATATATATATATATATATATATATATATATTATGATGAATTGTTACACAATTTTGCTTTTGTTAAATCTTACATGTCATTTACGATTTTTAGATTTATTAATTCTCATTAATTCATACAACAATAATTTCTCAGAGACTAACTGATTTGTAGTCAAAATTAAGGTCTAATACTTATAATTAACTTATGAGTTATTAATCATTCTTATTTATCAAAAAATTAGAGTGTTTTTATTGGTGATTAGGGCCCTATAAAACAATAATTGTTGGACTATATTTATTTATCATTTTACATAGCTACATTACATTTATCATGTTTTTAAATCTCATATGTGATTTCTTTTTAAGATCTTTATACAAGAGAGTGTAGTCAAATTGTAGGTCGTTAGGTTACGTCTAAAAAAAGCTGGCATACTCGAAGTTATACATTATGCAAGTATTCTTTTACAATGGCTAATATAACTCATAAAACTAACAAATGCAATTTGTTTTAAATCATTTTTTAATCTAAATCTCCTATCTTATTTTTGTTTTTCAGAAATATGTATTTTGTTCTTTATTTTAGATAGTGATTTTAAGGACACATAAGTCAAAATCAAGTCCTAGTAATGTATTATATCAGTTCACGAGAATTTTAAATTATGTAAAATTAATTTTTAGATTACATAAGGGTTACTAGTATAGTACCTTTGCAAAATTAAGTTAATGCGAAGTAAAGATTCTATCTAAAATAATATTTGGAGACCTTGAAAGACATTAATATGTTCAGTATATTGTTTTTAGTTCTTTATAAGAATTATTAATATGCTTACTATTATTACATATTTTATCAATTGAAATTTATAGTCATTTATTTTGTCGCGAGACCTTATGAAAGATTTTTGTTTATCAAAGAGATTGTAAATTATATAGATTACTATTTACTTTATATATGATAGATATATACTCCATCCCTCCCTGATAATTCGCTCACTTTGACTTTGCACACATATTAAAGATTTAGGTTATATATTGTGTGTTTCCTATTTTATCATTTAGAGGGGGGGAAGGGGGCCAAGAGAGTGAAAATTGATTGTGAAGAGAGAAATAAAATTAAAAAAAGTGTGAAGGGATAGGCTAGAAGAGAGAAAATGAATTGGTAGAGAGTGAAATGTGGAGAGAAATATAATAAAAAGTATAAAAAGGTAAATATGTCAAAATACCTACATAATCTTTCTTAATTTGAAAATTATCAATTTTTGTAGAATGACCCAAAAAAGAAATATGATCAAATTATGAGGGACAAAAGGAGTATTACAGTAAACTGTTGCACTATATATTTTTTATTCTAAATCTCACATGTCATTTATGATTATTGAATCTATGAGTTTTGATTTTAATATAAGAGAATGCTTTTTAGAGATATAATAGTCAAAATTGAGTCTTAATTAGTTGGTACACTGGTTAGGTAGAGTTTTAGAATTACTTTTCAATTTAAGGTTAGCTAATACATAAATTAATTAGTTAAAAAATAAGGACTCCATACAAGTAATATTAGAGACCTTTAGTAATATTATTTATGTATAATTTTCATAAATCATACTTTACATAGAAAAATATAATGTGATGATGTATCGTGCAAAAAGTTAACATGAATGCTAATGTGTCTCGTAACGAAGCTATTGTTAAATTTTATGGGATTTCTCACTTTACTTGTGATAGCTTATATAGATATAAATTATCTTTTTACAATACTATCTTACACGCGCGTGCGCACACACATATATGTATTATATATATGTGACTCATTAAAATACATTTATCCCAAGTGTAAGATCATTTCCTTATAAATCTAATAGGTTATAAATCCTACTTTACACATGATGTTATAATGTGTCGCGCTAAAAAGCTAAAATAATGTGTTGACGTGTCCCGCGATGAAATATGGTTGAATTTTATCACGTTTTTTTTCTTCACTTATTATAGATTGTATATTGTTATAAATTTTTTTTCCAGTAACTATATTATATATTCACACACAAACATCATATATATGTAAATAATTGAAATAATATTTATTCCAAGTGTAACATCATTTTCTTCAAAATGTAATATATTATTTAATTTTTTAAGTATATGAATTTTTTAATCCATATTACAGAGTGGTTTCAAGGATACAATAGTCATAATTCAGTCATAGTAAGTTAGTTCATTAATTAGTAAGAGTTTCGTAATGTTTAGAATTTCAATTAAATAAGATTTACTTATACTAATATTAACTTATCAAAACATAAGGACCCATTCAAGATAAAATTATTTTCTTTATTTAAATATACAAGTTTACATATTCATATTGAAGAGTAGTTTTAAGGATACAATACTCAAAATTATGTCTTAAGAAGTTACTCATAATTAATTAGAGTTTCAAAACATTTAGAATTATTTTTTAATTATATAAGGGTTATTAATATATAAATTAACTTATCAAGAAATAAGGACCTCATCCAAGATAATATTTTAGACCTTTAGCGATACTTATGATAGTTAGAATTCTATTTCACATTCAAAAGATAATGTGATGATGTGTCAAGTAAAGAAGCTATCTCTGGGATGACGTGTTTCACAAAGAAGCTCTCGCTTCACTTATTATATATTAGATAGTTATAAATATAGATTTTTTATTGGGTTTCTTCAAGGTAACATACCTTGTAGTACAAAAAGTACGAATCTTGTAAATTATTTCTGGACGATTATGTTATCCGTTAATTACTCTAATAATATTCCTATCCTCCCTTTATGACTCCCTTTTTTATCTACTTTTAATGAAATAAATATGGGGGAATGAATCTATTTTAAAAAAATAAAGTTTGATGAGAAAAAATACTACCTACAATACTACAAATATCATAAATCATTTCTGAACGATTATGTCCTCCATTAATTATGTCAATAACACTCATATCCTCCCTTTATAAGTCCCTTTTAATTTGTTAAAATGAAATAAACATAGGGTAATGAATCTATTCTAAACATGAAAAATAAAAAGTGTGATGATAAAGAAAAACAAAACAAACAAATTCCTTTATTACTCCCTTTTTAATTTGGTTGAAATATGTAGCGCATTTTTGGGTTAGCAAGCAATTAGCATATTGACAAACTGAAAAACAAAAAACCTGAAATATGCCCCAAAAAAATGCAACAAAAAGTTAAATTTAGACGCAAAAAATCAGTTAGAAAGAAAAACTGTTAAAAAAATAAATACATAAAAGAACGAAAAATAGGATTAAATATGGACCAGAAAATGGGGGAAAAAAACAAAGCTTAAATACGGGCAAATTAGAACTGAAAATCTATTCAGTTTTAAGGCAGTTTTGACCAAAGAATTTGAGCTCTAATTGATATCATCTCAAAAATTACCCTCGACCACATCCACGTACAACGCACCTGCTCCGTACTGGTCTTAACAAATAACAATACAAAGCAAGATGTCAGGTGAAACCTTGATGTTATATTTATAAGTTTCAGCTCTTGCAGTAAATTGCCATTTTTTGCCCCTTTCTGAAGCTGGCTGCCATTTTTTGTTCCTTCTCGCATTTAACTTTTATTAAAAACAATTAAGTTTTGTTTTCACAGATTCTGGGCTTCTCAATGGCTGAGGCAATTGCAGCAGTTGCAGCAGGCGCTAATGTATTGACAAGTTTAGCGCATGTACGAACGGCATTAAGGGATCCGACAGCGGAAAAGATTCTGAAGTCAAAGAATTTTAAGGAGATTTATGCCTCTCTGGAAAAGGAAATGAGAACCCTGATCTCCACAAGGGATGATTTTAATTCCGAAGTCCAGACAAATAGGGTTACGAAGATGCCATCTAATCGTTATGTGAACTGGATTCGGGAAGAGCTTGAACGTGAAGTGGAAGTAATAAAGAGGGAGTATGAAACATGTATTAAGAAGTTACAAATTCTTAATCCTTTGTCACGTAGAGGTCTCAGTAGGAAGATGAAAACAAAGTACATAGAGGCACATAACCTTTTGGATGATGCCAATCGGTTGGAAGTCTTCTTAGTCGAAAAAGAGCCCGAGTCTGATGTGAAGCAGATTGCACCAGACATTAAAGCATTTCCAGCACTTCAAGGTCCACTAGAGCGTATACTGGACCTGTTAACAAAGCCCAAAGTTACAGGGATCCGAATACATGAAGCAGTTGGGATTGGAAAAACTACGGTAATGCAGAATTTGAATAACAACGTAAAAGTTGCTGAGATGTTCCAGATAGTAATTTGGGTGAAGGTATCGACAGAGGGAAATACGGAGAATCTGAGCACGGAGCTTCTGCAACAGAATATTGTGCGAAGACTAAAGCTGGATATGGAACGCATCAATCATGTTGAGGATGTTGCCGACAGAATTAGAGTGGAGCTGGAAGGTAAAAGGTATTTGCTACTTCTTGACGATGTTAAGAGAAATCTTGACTTACGTGGAATTGGAATACTTGGACGACGACTGTTAAGAGCTTCTACAAATCGTTACGATGTTAAGAGCTTCTACAAATCGTTGAGTTTCTGCTGTGAATACTTGGACGACGACTGTCAAAAGAATTGCTTTTATTACAGTGCACTGTATCCTGAAGACAGTAATATTTATATAGTGTTGGAAAATATAGGCTTTGATTTGTATTTTCTACAACAAAATATTAACAATATCAAGAGATTAAACGTAGTAAAATAATAACAAATAATAGAAAGTAATTCTATATGAACTCTTGATAAAATTATGCAATCTAGATTAGTAAAAGGATATGCAAATAGCTCGTCCGTGAGAGTCGTGACAGAGTCATTGTCCTAAAGACATTATCGCCTCCCTACGTGCAGGTGTTGACGACAGATAATGTCTCCAAGATAAAACCCATTGACGAAGCTATGTCTCCTCCATGTGCACGTCCACAGAAAGACGGTATGAACCAGTCCACGATCACATTGCCCAAGTATAAAATATATAAAATAGATATAAAGAAAATACATCTTGATAGGAGAGTAGAAAACTAAGTTTGGAAGTATGATCGCTTCAAGTCTTCTATGTCACACACCCCATGGCCTTATATACTTGGCCAATCATAATCCATTTATTGGCCACATAAGTAAGTTTAAAAGCTTTGTAACTCATAAAATAATGATAATAATTCTCAATAATGCCAAATAATAAGCTATATTATACACACCATAAATCAATGAGTTAATAATACTCATTATTACATTGTAACTCATTTCATAATGTATAAGTGAGTAAATATCATATAGCCATAACCAGCACTATAATAACAATCGAACGTGATGCATGTTGAGGAAAATGTGGCTCCTAGAAGTGGCTACTAGCACTTCTAATTATCTTGGCTATTTTGTTATTTATTGTTGTGGTTTATATTTGAAATGGTATCTAAGTTTTGATTTTTTGAATACGAGGTGCGTTGAATTTTTTGGTACTTTAAATCTTGGATACCCAATTATTTATCATATGATTGCAAATTCGAAATTATATTTGCACATGGATTTTATCTAACTTTTGCAAAGCTTGAGAATTGAAAATTCTTGAAACTTATCAGAGGATTTTTGTGAAGTTGCTATTGATGTGAGATTATGTTATGCGAAGCATGATGCATGTTGAGGAAAATGTGGCTCCTAGTAGGTGAAAGACTACTGATCACATTATGTTGAAGACTAGTTCCTAGTAGTAGACTAGTTCCTAGTAGTAGACTACTGATCAAAGGTTTGATTCCTAGTAGTGAGACTACTGACTAGCTAGTTACCACTGAAACTTGATTTACATGATGAGATCCATAATGCTGTTTCGATGTGCACTATTGGGCCCTTAAAATTTTGCAGACTTGTGATACTTCATCGATGAAGAGAAAATAAGTTATAGGGGCTTTATAAAAGTTACGCAACTTGCCTCGGGACTAGGGCAGAGGCTAGATCCTTTTTCACCTGAGGCGGATGGGGTGAGCCCACAGGGAGTCACCAGCGGGAGTAACCCATCCTTTGTGATTGGAGATCCCATGAAGAAGGTTCAATGGGTAGAAACAACCCGTAAAGCGTGACTCGTGATAAAAGTAGCACCCTTTTGTTAATAGGAGAGCGTCTACTCCCCATCCGTGCGGTGCTTGTGCTACTTAGTGTGACGTCCAGGAAGGGATTTTCCCTGAATGAGCCCGAGGCGAATATTTTCGAAGGTACATGTCACACGTACCCTTGGAGGACTCACCTAAGTGAGAGTGGTCGTGAGGCCGCGACTGTGGGAACCATGGGCCATTCCCTAAAGACTCTCATGAGAATCAAGATAAGAGCGCATGGCCATTAAAAGCGCTAACCCGCGAACTAAGTCCCATATCAGTATTGTGTGTGACAACTGAAGTTTGGCCAAGGGACCTAATTCAAGGCGTAGTCCATTACGGCTCTCTCAAATGGAAGTTGTCAACACTAAGTGTTGGTTCAAGCCCGGAAGGCACCAACACCTATTGCACAATACAAGTTGCCCATTTGCAAAGTATTGAAAGTTTAGTAATTGAAATTATACTTTGGTAAAGATGTTAAATCATAATAACCGAAGTCGTTGACTTCTAATTATCTTGGCTACTAGGAGCCACATTTTCCTCAACATTTTGTTTTGTTTTTTTTTTTAAAACAAAGCCATGTATAAAAAAAATAAGGGTAAATACTTTTCAAGTACACCTGCTTACGGTTAAACATAATAATCTAACAAAAGTTCATTTAATTTTTCTTTGCTTTTCTCCATTTGATATCCACAAAATAGAGAGCTAGATGAAAGTGGTAGCTCATAAAACATCCAATGCAAGAAAGAGATGTACACTCATCATACTTATAAAACGTTTACCCCTTCATCTAAAACGTAATACCTTTTAAACCACACTATTAGCATTATACCTAACATTCACTAGCACTAAATCAAGTTTTAATGAAGCCTCTTTTTTTTTTCAAAATAAAATATTTTACCAAAATGAAAATGTCCCTTTTATGACAACTGCAATAAACTATTTTTAAGGTGGTCGTGAAAACTAAATTGTCACGTAATTTTCAGACATTACAAAATGAGCTGATTAGCACAAAGGTGAAGTCCTGAAAATTCACACAAATAAAAATATTTCATACAAGACATAATAGACACATATTGTCTCATAATAATGCCTTGATACGAGATTTCAAATCAATTACCTTTTTAATCATCACACTACCAAATTTAGTAACTCAAAAATCACTTGCATGTAATTAGCAAGGAACCCACACTATGTCACATAGTGTCAATAAATATAACTAGATAAAATGGTCACAAACAACATTGTCCATGCTTAAAACAACTTGCACAAGCACATAATAGTAGATAACCCCTACACTCTTAATTTTTCCTTTGCAATATAACGTGCATTTATATTACTTGATTAAATTGTGAAACTACTAACTCTCGACAATCTTACATCTTTGTAGGATGCTACTATCTAAAAAATAATTTTTAGAACTATTATTAGTCTTCTAAGCGGCATACCAAGGTAATAATACTAATAGTAATTGAACACAATGGAACTCAAGCGGTGTATAACTCAATTTCTATTCATAAGTTTTAATGCACTAAAAACATAACTTATAAGGTATGCATATTTTCTTACTCATTTTATTGCCCCATATATATATATATATATATATATATGCAAGTATGAAGTCTGTAAATAGCTGATTACAAGTTAGAATTTACCTCAAAGTGATATGAAAATATCACTATCTCGTACCAATTCAATATTATAGCATTCAAAGATTTTCATGACCAACATAAGTGATCTTTTGCATCAAAGACAGCATATTGTTTCTTGATTTCAACCATTGCTAACAGTTTGCACAAATTGCATTTGCCAAAATAGAATTCCATAACACCTTGGAGGCCCCAAAGTCAAAGTCCACGCTAGCAATCTTTCCCTTTGTAAACAAACTGACCATGTTGGATAGAAGCTAACTTAACAGCAAATGAAATGTGAACAGGTCACACCATATCCGAGTGGCATCCCTTTCTCTTAGCCTCCTTCATGCTGCGAGCAAGCTTTATGTATAGGCTTGGAAGACAGACACTTCAACCCAGTCAGGAAAGGAGAAGCCCCATATTGCTGTGCAGCGGTAGCCTTAAACCCACTTCCCTCGTACATATATGAACCAGTCAGTGGAATCTTGTAAGGCTGACATCTCAAAATCACAGTTTTTCCAAGTTCTGGCCTCAGGCTTTCTTCTATCTCATGATTTATGGATCCTCTTCAGCACACTCCCCTTCATAATCACCAAGATCACCACTGTTGTAAAACGGGTAGTACAAGACTTGAACCCAAAGGGCACATTTCTCAAAGTAGGAGACGCCCAAAGTCACACTACGCAACACTGGTTCCTATTTTCTCCGTTACAAATAGAAACACAACATAAACAGAGGAAAACCAATGCCAGATATAGAAACATTTCTTTTCCTCTTTCAAAAAATAAAATTTTAAAAGTACACAAATCAAAATAGACGGGGAGAGAGAGAAATAGGAGGGGAAGAGATAGAGAGCAGAGCATACCTTTGAGGCTTTGACTTTATATTGGACGTGAGTGTAGAAGTAGGGGCTAAGAGTTTAAAATGGACAAAAAAAGAAATAGTATTCAATTAGGGTTAAGAGTTTGACGGTCGAAATTGCACATGTTTATGAAAGAAACAAAATAAATATATTGTAACATATATATATATATATATATATATATATATATATATATATATATATATATATATATGTATGTATGTGTGTGTGGGGGGGGGGGGGGTGAGCTGATCCGTTGCTTGTGCTGGCAAGTTACCAGCGCGATCATGTCGTCCATCCTTTAAGGATAGACGACTAAAGGGATGGACGGCACATATATTTTTTTTTTGAAAAAAATGAGACCGTCTGCTACATAGTGTAGCAGACAGTTTATTTTACCAAAATGCCTCTTCCATCTTGTCTGCTACAGTGTGTAGCAGACAATTTTTTACTGTGACAATTGTTAGTCAAATAGTTGTCTGCCACACAGTGTGACGGAAGGCTTTTTGGCTGACACATGTCACATCCTGTTCCCGACTTTGTTCGCCAGACAGTATGGCAGACGACGTGGCAGATATACCCAAAAGTGCCCTAATTTCCAGCTTTTTTTTTTCCATTTTCAGCTATCTTTAGGTTCCAAGCTTCACTCAAGTAAGGTAAGTTTGTGAATGGTGAAATTTTTTTATGGATAAAATGGTGATTTTTTTTTATGTTTATACAAATTTTTTGTGGGATTATGTTTGTTGTATTTATCAGTCTATTTATCAAAGTAATTTTGTTGTTCAAACAATTAATTTGTTACGTTCAAGAAATTTATTGTTAAATTTAAATTTTTTGAGATTATGTTTGTTGTATTTTGCCGTGCTAAATTTATCTATTTATCAGAGTAATTTTAATTTATTATGTTCAAGAAATTAATAATTATTAAATTGGAGATACTTTTAAGTTTATGTTTATTACATTTGTCATACTAAATTGGTCTATTCATCAAGGTAATTTTGATTTATTATGTTCAAGAACACCATTTGATAGTTAAACGTAATCTATTTCTAGATAGGTTTTATGTCAAGCTCCAACACCCCAGTAGATGCTAGTGATCCGTATCTAGGGCGAACATTTCAAACATTGGAGGAAGCCGAAGAATGTTTTCAAGCGTAGTCATTGAGGGTTGTTTTTGGCATTAGAAGCAAGACAACTAGAACAAAGCAACATAACAAAAAAAAAATATGCTCTCGCTTATACGAGTGTCATAGGAGCAGACACCCATTAAAAAATGAGACACACGTCGGTAATGATGATACCGAGGATGAAATAGGATATGCACGGAGAAGACGGGACTGCTTTGCGAGCACGAATTGCAAGGTCAAGATGTCCATAAGCCATAAACCCAAGCAAGATCATTGGCTTATTACTTGCTTGGAATTGGCACATAATCACCCATTAGTAACCCCCTTCGAAGGTGAGTCAGATGCATTAACAAAAAATATGAGTAATGTCGCAAGGAGCCTAATTCACACAATGAGTAATGCATGAATAGGACCTACCGACATTGTTAATTTTCTTGCTGAACAGGCTGACGAAATTTAGAATCTAAACTTTAACATGACTGACATTCGTAACGTGGTTTGAAGCCAAAGACGAGCCGTGTATGGCCCCAATGATGCTCAATCCACAATGAGCCTATTAAAGCGGATGCAGATAGAGGACCCACAGTTTACCTATGATTATCAACTTGACGACAAGCACCGAGTTACCACAATTTTTTGGGTCGATGGTCGTTCGAGACTTGCTTATAAGCATTTTGGGGATGTTGTGACTTTCGACACCACATATCGTACCAACAAGTATTTGATGCCGTTCGTTCCTTTCACAGGCGTCAATCATCATTATCACTCCATCCTATTCGGGTTCGCTTTGTTAAGGAAGGAGAGCGAGAGTTCTTTGTATGGTTATTTAGGACATGGCTGGAAGCAATGAACTTCAAAGCACCCCAAAGTTATCATCACCGATCAAGATTTGGCAATGAAGAAGGTTATTGCCACTGTCTTCCCATATACTTGACACAACTTGTGCACTTGGCACATAAGCAACAAATAACGTCTGCATCACGTGTATGCAAAGTATCCAGACTTTAAACAAGATTTTGACAGGTGCGTTAACAAGTCATTAACGATTGAGGAATTTGAAGAGATGTGGGAAAAGCTTGTTCGGGATTACTCATTGCCAGACCATGAGTGGCACCAACACTTGTATGAGCTCAAAGAGCAATGGATTGGCGTTTTTACGAAAAGGTATTTTTCGACGGGTATGAAAACGACGGGCATGAGTGAATCTATGAATGTCACGTTCGATAGTTATGTAGGTACATCTACGAATTTGAAGAGTTATGTCACATCTGTCCTAAAAGCGGTTGCACAGATATTCGTGAAAAAAAGGGCTGTGAACTTCACATGCACTCATAAACAAAGGAGAAGGTTGCTTAAGACCCCGCTGGAGGTGAATGGTGTGAAAGTCTATATGAAGGAGATGTTCATCCAATATCAAGTGAAGCTACAAAAATCGGGACGATGCAGTACAAACAAGGTGGCAGAAAAGTCTACACATGAGTACAAGGTTTATTCGTTGATGAAGGACCTCGCCCTAAGAAGTTGCGTAGACTGTATACATTGAGCAATGACACAAAGATGGATTTGGTGAGATGTATTGCAAGAAGTTTGAGTTCCATGGCATGTTGTGTAGACACATTCTGCGGTTTTTCACCCACAAAGAATATCATGGCAATCCTCAACAAATACGTCTTGCCGCAATAGACTAAGGTTGCAAACATGTTGTATGATACCATTGCCTTTTCGGAGCATCCGTATACTGACTTTGAAGAATTAAAGACTTTGCGGTATAATCATCTGGTGACAATGTTTACACATTTGTCTGTAAAGGATGCTGCTACAATGGCCGGATATAAACATCTCCGTGAGATAGCGGAACAGCAAGAACCCATCATCGACTAGTTTGAAGTAGCTTCAGTCAGCAATGCAGTTGACACTGAGCCTACGCATGGATCTAAAGATGATGCGTTGGTTGAGGAAGAGAACAATGATATCTGGCCTTTATCTCCAATTATATTGCAAACGAAAGGCCACAAGAGATCTACACGGATGAAAAGCTCTATTGAACAAGCAACTCAACCTAAAAAGCTGCAAAGGTGTTCACTATTCAACAAAATGACCAACCATGACAAGTGGAACCATTACAAGGCACTGGGGATAAGTCCAGGGGGTTTGCAAGATGAGGAAAAAACTTTTTTGTATTTTTTTGTAATAATCTTTTATGAGCCAGAAACATCACATTATAAGACCAATTTTTTTTTTTTTGGTTTTTTTTTTGTCCGCTACACTATGTAGCGGACAGTGTAGCAGAATACATGTCAAGACATTACCCTTATTTTCTTTCCCACCATCAACCTGCCACAATAAGGGGAAAGAAACCACACCACAATATTTTCTTACCACCATCAAACCTGTCTCAACAAGGGCAAAAAAACCACAACACACAACCCTAAAAAAAACCACAAAAAAAAACATGTCTTAAGAAGGAGATCAAATGTTTTAAAATATAAATGCTATGTCATAAAAATAATCATTTACAATGTCATTGGGCCTAAAAAATATTCCTAACTGCTCTAGGCCAGCCGCTATGAACTTGCCAAGCTATCCTATATCTAAAAAATTTTACGTCTGCTTCCCTCCAGACAGTCGCCTTGAGGCTCTCATCCCGATAAATGTAGTCCATGTGCATGTAGACGAAGACATCGCAGTCTGAATGATTAGCTTGCTTGAGCCTTTGTCTCTTCGATCGAACATCAAGCTTTGGCTTCCCTAGTACTTTTATTTGAGAGAGAGTGTGGACCATGGCACAAAACATATACTGTGGAGAAATAAAAAACGGCATAAGCTATGAGTTAACAATTACAATAAGCATCTAATTGGTGTTTGAAAAGATCCTTCACGAACATCTGTGAGGCATTGTCGTGGAGACTGTCGAGGATTGTTACCACCATTTTTTTGGTTAATAGCAAACCAAGTACCAGTGGTTCTTATTACCCAAGAATGGTAATAGGAAGACGTCCACATCCTGAGCACTCACCGGACTATCCTTATTCTCAAGAAATACAGTGACTTTATAGGCTGAGGCCACTGGAGCAAGCTTTTCCTCCCCTTCACAAGTGTCCAACTGTCCTATTCTCCGACGAGCATGCCATGAAAAATTGCATCCAACAAAAAAAAATGTGGGGATACGCATTCCTCCTATCCCAACCACGACGCATCAAAAGTTTGGCGTAGGCAGTGATCACAGTGTCTTCCAACCAATCCCCCGGAGCTAGGGTGGACATTCCATCCCACGAGATACTGTAATCCACATTATTCGGGCAGTTCACACCATTTTCTACTTTGTGTGCGCGCGCGCACGGGGGCGCTAAAGTAATGTTGGTAGATTAGGGCACATTTTGCCAGCTTTAGAGGCTTTAATGGATGCCCTTTGGGATAAGCGGGAATGACAACGGGGGGGGGGGGGGGGGTCGACTGGGGGAAGATTGGTAATGGCTCGGAGAGATTAAAGTTTGCAAAGTCAAAGTCTTATGTGACTCGACTTCGAGAGAGGGGTGTAACTTCTGAGTCCCCAAGAAAAGATAACGAGGGACCACTGAACTCCTCCCAATGAGGCATTCCCATACCCAATCGCTGCCCCCGAGCACCACCCATCCCAGCTACGGAGGGACCACTAACTCCCTCACTCACCCCCGAAGTCTATCCCGAGGGATCACTATATCCCTTACTCACATGGGGAGACTGTCACCCCGAATAATCCATTCACAGGCTAATGCCCAAAGGCTATCCCGTATAATGGCGCAAAAAATCCTCGTAGCCATTTACTAATGCATCAACTTGGGTGCGAAGTTTTGCTCCCATGGCATCCACCACTTCCTTCCGCTCATTCAGCTTTTTGAAGAAGGCGAGCAAGGCATTAACCTACATCCAAAGAGATAATAAGTAATTTCAAACATAAATGGGATTGAATGTAAAACAAGAATCATTAAATTCAATCAAACGTATTGATTGGGCAACTTACAAGCTCATATGTCCATCGCTTATCAATCTGACCCCTAGGGTGATACTTCTGCCCTCTTTTAAACCTTATTGGGGTTATTCTCATCCGAGTGATGTTGTAGTACCGGTCATTGTACTGCACAATGCTGATCACAAGGTTAGGTTCTGGCATAATGGCCGCTAACTTGTCTTGCTAAGAACCCCAATGTTCAATTTTGTCGACGCATAATTTATGCACATTCACCTTGCCAAAATCGTGGGACACCCAGTGGGTTCTTGTTAACCCTCATATCTGGGGCATTGGCTCGCAATCCCTGTAGGCAGTCAAAATGACGCATTGCACATTCTGGTAGTTGCCACTCCACGATCTCAAAGTAGATTATTGGTGTACGTTGTAACCTGGAGAGCGTGAAGAGGAACGACTCTGCCATCTTTCGCCCCAAACATTGTATCGCAGCCAATGTAATTGGCCTAGAGATAGCGAGTCGAACTCCCTCCCCCCCCCCCCCCCCGATAAAATGTAATGTTGTGATATGGATCATCTTTCCTCGAGTAGTAGCTCTCGCTCCGGCTGTACTCCCAAGCGCACAACCGAGGCTGCATATTATTGGTTCCGTCCCTATGGTTGGGTGCACCGATAGTAATGTGTTCATAAGACCACACCTGAGAACAAAGACTAATTAAGATCGTATCGTCAAAATTTATTATGCATCTACTAATAAAAAAATATCGAAAATGTAATTACAAAGAGTGATATGATATACCTGCAACAATGAGAAACATGAACATATAGCTTTGGAGTTGGGCCTCATTGACTTGTTCAATGCTGGATACAAGTATGAAAGAGTTGTTGCACCCTGGGCATACTCCCCAACCTCTTGCAGGTTACCTAACAACGCTATATATTTGGTTTGAATTGTATTCTTCGGCATCGTTGGGAATAGAATTACCCCCATCACCTACAACAGGAAGGCCTTTGTGTTCAGCACAAGCATCTCATCCGTGGAGTTTTCCTGCAGAACCTTGTAGGTATCTAGCAACCACCTCAACTTTATCCTACCAGTTCTAAATACATTCTCGGGTATCGAAGTAAAGAAGTTTCCAGTAGCTCTCTTATTTGATACTTTCGACGGAGGAGCACTTACCAGTTTTCCTGTCACCGGTAACTCTAAGATAAACCCTACATCTTCTAAGGTTATTGTCATATCTCCAAGAGGAAAGCGAAACGTATTTGTTTCACTTCCCCACCTTTCAAGAAGGCCACCTATTAAGTTTTGGTTAATTTGTTGAAAGATATTCCCATGCGTAAAAACCCAAAATCCAATTCTACGCAGCAATTTTTTCTGAAATTTGTTCAGTTTCAAGTTTCTAAATTGTTCGCTAACTTCTACTGTGATGAGGGGTGCTCTTTCTTACGAATTAATAAATACAATTTAAGTAAAGCAAACGGTATACAATGTTCGTGAGAATTAGAAAATAAAGAGAAAATAAGTATCTTACTTGTCCATTCCAGCTAGATGTACTAATATGATTTTCTTGGTCGTATAATACAGAGGGATCTTTTGGTCCAGGGTTAGAGTTTATTTTTTGTGACTGAAATTATGGAAAAACATCAAGTTTGAAAGTTTTTATCAAGCGCTGGCAAATTATCAACACTAGCACATGCATAATAAATGCATATATACATATGCAAAATCTTAAAATTGCCAACGCCAGCACATGCATAATATATAATCAAAATCATGCGCAATACTCACAAACTCTAGATTATACACAAATAAAGAATTGGTTTGTGAACTTACGTGATTAATTAGACGATTAAAGGAGTTCTTGGAAAGAAATTACGCAGATCTGCTTGACAACGCCGCTAAAAATATTGGAAAGAAGAAAGAAAGGAGAAGACTTTCAAAATTAGGATTTTTGTATATGTATATGTGTATATATATATATATATATATATATATATATATATATATATATATATATATATACATACATATATAGACCGTCCGCTTCATAATGTAGCGGACAGTGTGGTAAAGACAAAATAATAGTCGTGGGGGGACATGATATGACATGTATAAAACCCCAAACCCTAAAATAATTTTTAACGGTTTAATCTAAAATTTTTAAGGGCAAATTTTTTAGCGTAGGTGTACTGATTAGCAAGTTTTAGTGACGAATTGGTGAGCATCAAATTTTGTTATCTTTAGTGATAATGTTTAGAAACTATAATTAAGCTTATGATTTAATGATAATAGTTATAAAAAAATAGTTATTTAGATTTTTAGCGACGATTAGCGTGGCCGAATTCTACCTGTAACTTTTAATGACAACTAGTGTAGCGGGTTATGTCATACCCGTTAAAATTTTCTTTTAGTGCACTAATCTATCATAAATAATTATTGCGGGCCTTTTCACAATAATAAAAGCTTTGGGCAAAAATTGAAATAACTAACGAATTTAGGGGACTTTTAGAAGAGTTTAGAACTAGGGTTGCTTATATATATATATGTGTGTGTGTGTGTGTGTGTGTGTGTGTGACTATTAGGGTCAGCCGACCCTAGAATTGCCCGTACCTTCTGGAAACGGCTGAGAGAGGAAAAGAGTACTGAGAGAGGAAAAAGGGAATGGGTTGTGTCAAAATCCGGCGAAGGGTCCATATTCCGGTAAGTATAATTTCTCACCTTTTTCCCCTAATTTGTTTCATGAATTATAGGAGTGAGGGGTTGAATATATATATATATATATATATATATATATATATATATATATATATATATATATATATAGCCGTGAGAGTAAATTGCCGTGGGTTTTGGGGAGTGACATAGCATGAGAGAAATGTGAGAATCTTTTGTGTTAGTGTAAATTGTAGGGTGTATATACAGTGGGTTACGACTATGTGTTTATGGGAATATGTGTGTGTATCATGAGTAAAGGGAGAGGGTGTAACCTGCCGTGAGAGAAGGGAGAGGTTGTGCCGCCATGGGCTGCCATGGGTTGTAACATATGTGTAATTGTGGTTGATGAATGCACGAGTGGGTGAAACAAATAAAAAGAGAGAAGACCCACTGCCGTGAGGCAGTGGGTGTGAGAGGAGATGTGTGCGTATTGTGTATACAACATATGTGTGTTTGTTGTGGGTGCATTTATGCTTGAATGGAAGGGACAAGAACGGAGTGCCATGGCTACTATCAACTGATGTTACGACATCATCAAAGAACAACCGTGAAGGGCTGGTTTTAGAGAGAGAAAATAGCCACAACGGGGCTATGGTATGCGATCTAGAAAGAGAGAGAGAAAGGCTGTGAGGGTGTGTGAATTTGGGGGTTTGTGAGAATCTAGGTGTGGGTCTGTGAAGGGTAAGAGCAGTGTGCGTTGGGGTGTTGTTGTGTGCCTGTGAGTAGTGTGTGTGTGTGTGTGTGTGTGTGTGTGTGTGTGTGTGTTTAACCCAATTGTATAGATATGTGTTGAGTGTGTGTATATGGGTGCTTAGGTGTATGTGTATTGCGTGATTATGGTGTATATGTAATAGGTGTATGTGCGCTTGTATGTGCTGCGTGAGTGCGTTTTTGTGTGTTGTGAGTGTGCATTTTTGTGTGATGCGTGTGTGCATTTGTGTGTGTGAGTGAAGCTGCTATGCAGCTATGTGTGTATGTGTGAGAGTTGTGTGCATGATGTGTGTTTATGTGGCCATATATGTGTGTGTGTAGCTGCCAAAAGGCAGCTGTGTGCGTGTGTTTTTGGGTGTGTATACAAGTGTGTGTTATATGTTGTGTGCATGTTTGTGTGTATATAGGTGTGTGAGTGTGTGTATTGGTGGGTTATATGGTATGGTATGTATTCTGTGTGTATAAGTGAAGGTGTTGTGACTGTCCATCAAGAGGGAGTTGCAGGTTGTTGGTTGGTGAGGTTGTGAGAATAAGGCTTGGGTTGACGCGGGTCTATGAGTATAGAGATTTAAGGAAGAAGAACAGAAATGCGGATCGTGTACCGGGTTAGTGTTAAGTTCGGCACGTGCATATGTTAGTGCACGCTTATCATTAGCACGTGAAAATTTATAGTATAATGCGTAGACCATATTAGAATTCTTGACAAAATTTTATAACTTTCTGAGATCGTATGAATTTTTAGTATTTTCTGTAATTTCAGATTTGAAAAATTCTTTTGGAGCCTTTAAACCCTGAAAATGTTTTGAGAAAAATTAGAATAATGTCTCTATTGTATAAATAAGACTTAGAATTTGATATTTTTTTGGAGTTATGGTTTCATATCGCATTGGTTTTGGCAAAACGAAAAATTTAAAATAGTTCTTATACCTTTTAAATTCTAATTTTAATTTCTATAATTTATATATATATATATATATATATATATATATATATATTAAAGTTCTTATAAAAATTAAGGGACTTCTTTTGCAGCTGGAAGTAATTTGGCTATGATTGAGTTTTTATCGTATTTAAAGAAATTATTTTTATTCAAAAATATTCAAAATTTCAGAAAATGCATATTTTGAATTTTAATAATGTTTTTAAGCTATAAAAGTGTTTTATTGTAATTTATTAAGAAATTTGGAATACTGTTATGAATTAAAGAGCGTACCGAGTTCTCAGCTAGGTTGGCCGCATGTGAGGCGCGCTTTGAGTTGAGTAATTTTGGAGTTGAAAGTGAGCATCATTTGGATAGTGAATAGTAGGTTATAGTATATTAGTATAGATTGTATTCTAACAAATGGATTGTCAATATAGATTTATTCAGAGAATTTCGATCGAGGTTTGGTAGCATTGCTTAACTTGGACCGAGGTAAGGATTTTCTCTCTGAACCCTACTCATCATCTGAATCCATATGTTTTAATCTTAATGGTTTTGCAGAATTTTATTGAACTATTGTTTTATAAAATCTTCTAAAAATATTTGGATTTTGCTAGTGAGACCTTAACTTGAACCTTAAGTGATCGTTTGCAATTCTTTGTTTATTCTCAAGTGTTCTATTCATTCAATTATCATAAAATGTTTTGAATTATAGTTATTGCTTCTCAATGTTGACATGAGTTAGTAATCTGGGAGCCATAAGGATGGTCTGCATTGTTGGCATTATAAGGATGGTCTGTTGGATGGGTTAAACTAGTACCTAGATGGACTAGTCAGTATACATATGCATACATAAAGCGTATTGAGCACTGCTGTGATGGCTTTGCTACAGCGTACTACTCATGTTCAATGTAATCATTCAAAAATATGTTATTCGACTCGAATGTAAAATTATTTGTATTGTTCATCTGTGTCGAAATGCTGTCTTTTTATTGAAAATACTCTTAAAAAGTTTTGTTTGACTCTATATGAAAACTCGTCCGAATCGTTTTGTTATTTTAAGTCTTTGATCGACCTTATTGAGCTCTCGAAAGCTCACTCTCCTTTGACTTCCTTTCTACAGGTCATAGCCAACATTAAGTTATCCGAATAAGGATTAGAGCAGAGCGAGCGAAAGAAAAGGAACTAATATTGGTATTGATTGTTAGAACCCCTGTGTGTGGGTGACTTTGATAGTTTATTATTCAGGTTTAAATTAGTTTTTAGATATGATTGTACACTGAGAGAAAATACTTTGATGGATGTTTAGTCGCTCTGAAAGTTTTTGTATTATTTGATTAAGTTTTGAGGATTATATTGTTCAGTGAATGATCGATCGATTATCTAACGTTCTAAAAAATTTCAGAATGTTACAACATGTGTTAGCTAAAAGCCGTCCGCCACATTGTGTGGCGGACAAGTTTTTGACGACAAAAAGATCATCAGATGAAAATGACTATTTTGGTGAAAATCTAATAGGAATCGAGTTCTTGCGGAAAAGGTTTACGGGTCAAAAAGTCGTCTGCCATGTAGGATGAGATAGAAGGGGCATTTTCATAAAATATACCATCCGCTAGACTATGTAGAGGACAGTCTCATTTTTTTTAAAAGAAAAGATCTGGGTTGTCTATCCTTAAAGGATGGACGGCCGGATCGCGCTGGTAACTTAGCCCAAGTTGTCAGCGTAAGTAACGAATCAGCTCCATATATATATATATATATATATATATATATATATATATATATATATATATATATATATATATATATATATATATGGGAGCTGATCCATTGATAGCGCTAGCAAAATAGGAGAAGTTGCTAGCGCGATCTAGCCGTCCACGCGCTATCTGTTGACGGTCTAGATTTTTTTTTGCGTTGTTTTAAGTACGTCCGTTACATAATATAGCGGATAATATTTTTAACGAATATACGCCTCAATCTCCAAGTGCCTTTTCTAAAATATCGTCCACTACATAATGTAGCGGACCATATTTTATAACAGACAGACAGTCTGCCAGTCTGCCAACCCCACATCAATTCTCACACACACTCTCTCTCTAGAGAAAAAAAACCATCTCTTGTTTATCTCTCTCTCTCTCTCTCTCTCTCTCCCCCCTCTTCTGAACTACATGTTCTTCTTCTTTGCCTCCCCAGCCTCCATATCCATCATCATCACTAGCACCTTTAGAGAGAGAGTGACAAGGTTCACCACAGCAGCCTCGACATTGCAACCGTAGCCTCGGCGCCGCTGTCGCTGTAGCCTCAGCATATTGGGCACTGCTGCGTCTTTTTTCATTAATTTTTCTCCAGATTTTGTTCCATTTTGATTGGACTTAGAGATTCACGTATGGTCAGATCCATGATTTCTCTTGCGTCGAGGTTTGGGGGTGGCAAAGGGTCACATGGTGGTTGGGGGATACAAAGGTTTAGATGGTGGTGGTGATGGGTTCAGCGGCGGTGGCAGAGTTGTGGTGGTTGTGGGTGATGGAGACACTGCCTGGGATGAATCATTGTTGGCTTCTTGGTTGTGGTGGTTCTTCCGTTTCACGCTGCCACCACCAATCTTGATTCTTTCTATTAACACAACAGCTATGGCGATGATGGAGAAAGGTGTGGAAAGCGAGTGACATTGATGATGGAAAGGTGGTGAAGGCGGAGGTAGTGATGATGGAAAAGGCGGGTAATGGTGACCATGGGAAGGTGGGCGGCGATGATGAGCACTCGGCGGTGCTGCCGGTAAAGTTGCTCGTGGATGTGGTTTAAGGTTTTGAACAGAAAGAGAGAGTCAGAGAGAGAGAGAGGGAGAAAAAGAGTCAGAAAGAGAGAGAGAGTCAGAAAAAAATGGTCAGAGAAGGAAAGAGAAAAAGTCAGAAAAAAATATTACCTCTGTCCGCTACATAGTATAACGGACGGAGTTGGAGGATATTTTTGTCAAAAAATTGACCGCTACATTATGTAGCGGAAGTACTTAAAAACAAAGCAAAAAAAATATCTAGACCATCCATAGATCACTCATGGACGGCCAGATCGCGCTAGCAACTTCTTATATTTTGCTAGCGCTATCAATGGATCAGCTCCCTATATATATATATATATATATATATGTAATAGTTAAACGGGTTGGTCATCATAGGGGCTAAACAGGCTTGTAGTAAACTTTGCCTATACTCAGCCCATATTTTTTTCGGGCTCAAAATTTTGAGCCCATGTCCACAACGGCCACTATAAAATTAAGTTCATGCCCATATTTCTACGGATTGTCCACGGGTTACCCGACCCAAGTTGCACCCTTGAACCAAATTGCAAAAACTCCTGATCGTTGACTTTTTTTTATCTAGAGTTAATGATAAAATTGTCCCCTGAGATTTACACGTATTTGCACTTTGCTCCCTGTGTTTACAACTTTAGTAATAGTATTCCTTGAAGTTGACAAAACCATTCCAAATAACTCGAAAAGTGGATGGATGTTGAAATTCGGACGTTAAGTTCACATGTGCACTGTACATACCTTTTTGGCACGGGCAAATTAGTCCATTCCCTTACCAAAACCCTAAACCCCCATTGCTCTCCTACCTCTCTTCCTCTCTTAGAACCCTAAACTCTCATTGGCACACCCAACGACGAGCTTCCCTCGACTACAAGTAATTTGTCTCGTGACGGCATAAGAAAGAAAGTTAATCCTATCTCAAAATCAAAATCAAGGTGAATGAGCCTCTAACACTGCCCTAAAATCAAGGTGAATGAGCCTCAGATCTGCCATGGAAGATTTGCAAGAATTTTTGTTCAAATAGACACACAAAAACCCCTTGTTAAGTTGGTGCAGATTGGAAAGCATGGTACAGAGCCTTTAATTTGAGACTGTAGCAGCACTATGCCGTTTATGTCCTCACCTTGGCCACCCCACCACACTGTGTACCGAAGGGCCACCTATTGCAAGTCTAAAAATTCCAGATGACAGTGAAAAGTTCATCCTCTTGGCTAAGATCTGAAAAAACAAGAAAACTGTAACACCCCGATACTTTTTTTAAATTATTTAAAATTTTTAGTAGCGAATACATTTTTCTTAGTGTCGATATTTTTTTAACAACTTTTAGCGGCGACTAAATGTTTAACGATTAACGTGATTGAAATTTTAACGACTCTCTTTAACGACAAAATTTTTGAAAACTATAAGTTATAATTTAACAATGAATGATATTGATCGATGTATTTAGTGATAATTAGCATAAACTTATAAATTTTTGGGCTTTGGCGTGTATTTTTATCGACGAATTATATTTTTCTTAACAGTCGACATACTTTTAATGACAATGAGGTTTTCTTTTGTAGTGTATACTTAATAGTGACATTTTGTCAAAAGAGATAGCATAACAAGCCGTTAATAATTTTTCTGGCGCATAATTTGTCATAAATATTCTATCATTGGACCATTTTCGTAATAGTAAGTTTGGATAAGAAGAATTAGCGACAAATGAAGGGGCTGGGGTTTTCTTTTCTTTGTCTAACTAGGGTTTCATATCATATATATGTATAACCTTCTATGGTAGCCACCCTCCTCCCATTCAAGCTGCCGTACACACTAACACGAGAGAGAGAGAGAGAGAGAGAGAGAGAGAGAGGGAGGGAGGCCTGCCAATACGGGACTCCGGCGATCCAAGCTTAAATTCTAGGTAAGTTTTTCATTGTTACAATTTCAGTTTTTGGGTGTATTTAGAGAGTTGTGTAGAGTGACATATATCCGTTGTGGTTGTGAAGGGAAAAAGTTTAGGGATGTGGGTAGCCACGGCTACCGTGGTTTGTGTTCCGGGGAAGCCATGGTCCTA